>JAKCPI010008019.1:0-96818 GCA_023213315.1 Euborellia annulipes
TTCAACAGATTTAAAAATTATCAGCTAGCCTTATGTTTGTGCCTGAATACCCATTAGGCAGGTAGGCAATACCTTAATTGACCCTACAGGGTTCCAAAAATATTAGATTTTTTTAAACTCTTTTCGACATCCTTACGCCATTTAGACCCCGTCCCTATTAATTTAAATTGATTGGAAATCCATTAAGTTGAAATCGATTTTTTGTCGCGGATGTGAACACGAGACCTCTGGAAAAATAATAAAGCAGCATCTTGGAATATATATATAATTATTTTACAGGAGAGGGCCCAGGCGAATTTTTGGCGTGAGCCCCGCCTTTATAAACAAAACTACTTTACATAATGACATTCAATGGGAAATGGTGTATTTGAAAATTTTTAACATGTATGTATATAAATTTCAATTTTGCCCTTGGGTCATGGTGTAGTGGTTAGCGACTGATGGCCATTATTACCAAGGAACGCTAGTTCCTTATCCGATCACGCAGACAATTTATTTCGAGTAATTTGATTGGCTACCAATCAATTGAAATTAAATGAATGTAATTTGCCGAAAAAAGACCTTAATGAAATAAAAAAAAAAAAGATTTTTCCACGAAGCCTATGGGAGTATTTTGTAGATTTCGGGGCGGGGCAATTTCGACTTTCTAGGGGCTCTAAAATTATTTAATCCGGCACTGTGTGTTTGTTCCTGCGACAAAAATTCATTTCAATTGCTACCAATTCAAGTAAATAGGAATAGGGTGTATACGGACTTAAATGAGGGAAAAATGTAAAATAATTATAAGCTTTATTACCTGTGTTTCTGTGACTGGAGGAGGTGGTAGCGGCGGTGAAGTCAACGTTTGCGTTTTTCACTCTCCCGTCGGAGCCCAGAGTTCGGTTTCAAGTCTCGAGGCATCTTCTGGAAGTGAATAGGGACAGGTGGGTCGTCTTCGGAGTCGTTCCCCCACTTCATCGGTTTTTACTTGTTGTTGTTTTTGGTGCTAGAACAGAAAAGATCTTGGCTCAAATGATGCTACTGTATTAAGTGAAAATTAATTAAATTCTATATCCGACAATATATGATAACTGGTTTTAATATTTTATTTTATATTTTAAAAATTTATTATTTATCGAAACTTTTTAATAGATCTTTTTTTTCTTTTCCCACCAAGCCATCTATCTGAATTTTGTTAAAAAGATGTGATTTTTTAAGAACTATATAGTTTTTTTGGTGCTTGATGGAGACAGGTGATCATAAAGGAAGGACTAACTTGAGGATTTTTACGGATATTTAAGATTTGGGACCACTGAGTGTATTAATATTAATTCTGAATGAGTGAAGTGAATGTTGTCATTTATGGAATTCATTCAGATTTACCAAATCATTTTGGATCATCAGCGCTGAGTTTATATATTTTATTTAAGGAAAGGTGAAAACAGGCCTCTTCAGTCCAATTAAAAAACAAAATACAAAAATATATATTTTATTTTAATTTCTCCCAGACCAACGGTTTCGACCGCTAATGCTGCCAGTCTTCCTCAGTGAGGGGAATGTCTTATTTGGGAGTGCACTCTAGATTTCCTAGTCAAAATTAGAAATGAAGTTCTAAACGAGTTTCTAATTTTCACTGTGTCGGGATAATACATTGGTGGCTATTGTTTCAAAAAAGTGTCTAGGAAATCTAGAGTTCACTTCCAAATAAAACATTCCCCTCACTGAGGAAGACTGGCACAGGGTCGGAACTACGAGATTTTTTTAGGGGGGGGGGAATTTAATTTCCCACCCCCTCCTTAAAATTTTCTATGCAAAATTCATATCATTTTACCTTTTTTTTAGTAAATCTTTCTTTAATTGCCGCCCCCCCCCCTGATATCTGCCGCTCGGGGCACATGCACCCACTCCCCCCCCCCTAGAACCGGCCCTGGACTGGCAGCATTAGCGGTCGAAACCGTTGGTCTGGGAGAAATTAAAATAAAATATATATTTTTGTATTTTGTTTTTTTAATTGGACTGAAGAGGCCTGTTTTCACCTTTACTGATACATCTACAGTCCTGAGTGAGTGCATCTCATATTTTGTTTAATTCTATAAAATTAAATATCTTAAATAAAAAATAAGATATTTTGTTATTTCCTCTTTTTACAAGTTAGAACAAATGAAATTATTTTATTTATTCTTCATGTAAAAAGCAAATATATAAAAGAAAAAAATATTTATTTTTGGGATGAAGAAAAAAGTATTTTAGATTAATCCTTGTTTGTTACTTCACTAAATCCAATTTAAAGGATTTGCTCTATTTTATGTTAAAAGTGATTCAAAGCTTACCGAACTTTAAGCTAAAAAGCGGAAAAAAATTTTAAAAAATGAGAGTAAATCAATTAATTTTAGGATTTAAAATGACAAAAATGAAGTCGGGTGAGTATATAATAAAAAAAAATTAGAATTAATAATGATAATTAAACTTATACGCGTATTTATGAAACGTCAAAATTAAATATTTAGCTCTAATTTATTACCTCGTCACTCTGAGCAAGGGAGTTAAATTACATTATTGGATTAGGTAGAAAAGCAATTTTTTATTTAAATAATCCCTAATAATTTTTTATTTATTTAAAAATATTCTCGTACCGGTACTGATATTAATATTATAATACAGCAATAATAATAACATAACAACAGGTGTATGAACTCAATATCTTGAAATTTAGACTTTTAAAGAAATAATATTTATATCTATCTCATGAGGTAAAAATTTTGATTTTTTTAAAGAAGAGAACGAAAGAAGATCGGATTTTTAAATAAGTTTTTAATAAAATAAATACCTAGTAGCAAGGGCGGTCCCAGAGGGGGTCAAGGGGGTCGTGACCCCCCCCCCCAAAAAAAATCTTTTTTTTTTCTTTAACACACACTTTTTTCCCACTCACTCTCCTCTCCACACAATCTTTTCGGCAATCCAAAGCCAGCCCTCAGGCTTGGTGTAGTTAATAGCGTGCCTGCCTTGTGTACCAAGGGTCGCAGGATCGGATCCCAGGCAGTCCGATTATTTAAGCTATTTGGATACTAGATGGCTTAAATAGAAATGCCTGGACCCCCAATAGATTTATTAAAACATACGAGTATCGTTAAAAGTCTTAAATGGCCTAAGTTGCCGAAAAGACTGTGTGAATGTGTGTGAATGTGAGTGTGAATGAGAGAAAGGTGTGAATGTTTATAAAAAAAAAAGTGACCCCCCCAAAAATGTAAGGCTAGGACCGCCCTTGACTAGTAGATTATATAAGTCGTTATAATTTTTTCTGACGAATGCTTTTCCTAAAATAATAATTCGATATTTTTTTAACGTTTGAACTTTCACCTAAGTTCTTAAAGATATTTATAGTAAATTGGATCTAGATAAGTAACAAAAAAGGACAAATAGACTTTAACCTTTGTCTTAAAAAACCTTTTTAAGGGCAAACATTTTGATATATAAAAGTATAAAATAAAATTAAAGCTTTCAGAATAATCATGGTCACTCAAGAGCTTTTGTTAGTTATTGACACTGCCGGATTAAATAATTTGCAAACCCTTAGGCAGTCGAAATAGCGCCCCCCCCCCCACCCCCACCCCCCCCCCCCCCCCCCCCCCGAAATGTTCAAAATATCCCCATGCGGCTCGTGGAAAAATCGAAATTTTGGTGTATATATATATATTGGTAGCCGATTCAATTGAAAACACTGGGGTGCGAACCCGCGTCCCTTGGTACAAATGGCCAGCACGCTAACCACTACACCAAGACCCAAGGGCAAAACTTTGTATAGCCTACATACATTGTAAAAAATGTCATAAAACATTTCCTATTGATCAAAACATTATATAATTTTAAAATATGTTTATAAAGGGGGGGGGGGGGGGGTAAATCTTCAAAAATAAGTTCGGGCCCCCCACCTGAAAAATAATTATATATACTCCTCTGTGTTGCTTTCCTTTTTTACTAGAGGTCGCGTGTTCGCATCCGCGACAAAAATTCATTTCAAATGAATTGGTTACCAACCAATTTAAATAAATAGGGTCGGGGTCTAAATGGCCTCAGATGCTGAAAGACTTTTTAAAAAATCTAATATTGCGGGGTCCCTAAAAAGCGTGGGGTCACTAGGCGATTGCCTACTCCGCCTAATGGGTAATTCCGCACTGGTCATTGGACGACTTTCTCGAGCAAAGACAGACATTTTTTTAATACCCTTTATTCTCCTTTCCTTCTCAACAAAAATTAGGGGCCGTTTATCAATGGCTCTTGTGTAGACAGAGATTGTTCCAATAAGAATAAATTAGATTAGATATTGATTAGAATTTTTTTTAATGAAAAATGTGATAGTTGTGTTTTCTATAAGTGATATCAGATATCGAAAAAAATAATTTTATTAAACAACCTCCAATCCTTGGTTGTATTTTTACGATTTAATTGAAAACTAATATTTATTTCTCACATGCTTTGCTCCTAGGAGGAGATGCTGTCCCGATTCCAGATTCCACTTCATCTTCTAATCTTGATCCTTTCACAGCCACAGAAGCAGAAGTGGTTGACGAGGACGGAAGCTCTCCAATTTCGCCCAACGTTAATAATTTATTTTCTCCACAATCGGTCGCCGAATCTTCAGTTGAATCATCTAGATCGTCTGTTGAGCCTCGAGGTCTCATGGACGACGAGGAGGATGAGGTAGACGTTGATGACGATTCATCTGCCACTGAGGATGAGGAATGGTGTTCATCGTGGAATAAAAGAGAACTATCCGACAGCCATGTGAAACTCGACGATCGTGATAAGGCCGGGGAAGTTTGTGTCCCGGCGTCAACGGGGCATCCGCTTGAAAATGGTGCAGAGTGAATCAGCGGTGGGGTGCGTGATGCTGGTGTGAGATCAAAATCCGTGCAACACCGTGACAGAAGGGATTGTAGAGAGACGGCCACCTGAAATGAAAAACCAACCAATATGAGAAAAGTATTTATCAGATTATTTTAATTCAATGCTTTGGAATTTTATTAAAATTGTATTAAATATTTATTTTCATTTTCATTTAGAGAGAGAGAGCTTAGGGGAAAATGTATAAATGTAATAAAAATAATTAAAATGATACTAATGAGGGTTTTTGAGGAAAAACTAAAGAGTATTTAGCGCGTGTGTGGAATGAGAAAATATTTTATAAAACAAATTTATTAATATTATAATTAATAATATAATAATTAATATTATTTTTAAATTGGTAGTACAGTCGGAGCCACAAGTGCCTGATATGCTGGAGAGTGGAGCCTAGAGCTTAGTCAACCAAATCAACATTTTTAAAATAAATAAATCCTCTTTTATTAATGCAACTGAAGTGGAAAAGATACTATTAAGACAACACTCGCAACGGCTAAGAATTTTGGTAGACTAAGCTCAAGGCTCATTTAGACCGTCTGTTGATCCTCGAAGTCTCATGGATGACAAGGAGGATGAGGTAAACGTTGATGACGATTCATCTGCCTCTAAGGATGAGGAATGAATGATGTTTGTACACCGAGAAATATCCATGTTGAGCTCAACAGGCACTTGTGGCGCCGACTGTACAGTAGTAGTAAATTTAATATTGATACAAAACTTTATTTTCGATATATTAAAAGAGAGGGTCGTAGGATTTTTTTAGGGGGCGCCCGAGTCAAAAAACAAATTCTAGTTTTAACCTCAGAAGCCTCAATTCCTTTGATGTTTTATTTGTCGCTCAGAGCGTAGGCCTAATTCTAATTTAACACTCAAAACCCTCATTGAAGACTATGAGGTTTAAATATGTATTACCGATTGATTTGAAATCCTCGAAACTCTCGGCGTTCCCACACTGGTTTCACTCATTAAAAAAAAAAATAATAACAAATAAAATTAAAATTATTTACGCAAGTAAATAAAATAATATTTTACAAACTTTCGCGAGTGCCTCATATTTAGATTTTTAAAACTGGCAAGCCCGAGGCATTACCACCCATCCACTACGATTCGGTACCCCGGAAGCACCCCCTCCATTGGTAAGTCATGTATTTAGCGTTCCCACACTGAAAATTTTGCCACTACACCACTTATTTTGAGGTACAAACTGGGATAACGTTCTAAGATGAATCCAATCTTCAAAAAATTAAACTGACCCTCAAAAACTTCACTGAAGATTTTGAGGTTTAAATAGGAATTTTATATTTTGACTCGGGCGGGATAGAAATTTTTTTGTGGAGTGTCGAGATATGGATCCGCTCTTGCACTCAAATGACAAAGCATTGAGTCATATTGCGGAGTTGTCAGTTGGTGTATATTATAGATAAATTATTTGTATAAATAAAATACAAAGCAATGTAATCAGCTTATACGATGCGCCAAGTTTGAGATACGAAATTGTTCGTTTTCATCTCTTATTGTATGAATACAAAAGCCACTTTATTTTTTTCAACTGAAAATTATTAAAAATAATTTTAATAAAATAAAATCTATAAACATAAACTACCTTTCCATTTTTGGTGTTCGAAGGTATTGGCTGTGAAGGGATCTCATCTTCTTGATTTTCTTCATCCGAGTCAATTTTTTCATCCATATATAAATCATAATCTTCCTCTTTACTTTCCTCAGCAAACTTATCTAGCCTCAAGAGTGCATCCGTAAATGTTGTCGGCCCCGAAGGAGGCAGATTTGTAGGTGAAGCTGATCTTGATGAAGAAGGGGAAGCAGCAGCAAGGGCATCCAATTCTCGGGCTATTATTCCATTAAATTCTGCCAGAAGGGTATCGCCCCATGAATCCTAGAAATGAAATAATAATATAAAGTCTAAAAAATTTAAGAACCAGAGTTCCAAGTCCTTTCTCAAATATTTAGCAATTGATTGATGTTTTATTAAATTAAAATTAGAAAAGGGGTTGGAGAATAGTAACCAGCAAATTTATAGCTCCACCTGACGTCCTTTTATTTGGCAGATATTTCGATGCGTAAGACACACATCATCTTCAGTGCCGCGCTTTAAAATTTAATTTACAAAAATATAAACAAAGATGAATATTACATAATACAGTTTTTTGAAATAATTTTTTAGAAAATACTCACCTACTATATCCTGTGAGCAGGGCCGCAGACAGACTTGACGGGCCCCGGGGCTACTTACTAATACGGGCCCCCCCAAAAAAAAAAACCCTAAGTTTTTTTTAGTATGTAAAGGGCTATTGTGGCCTTCATGCCAACAATTTGAAATAATTATACTGATCTCAGAGGATTTCCGGAAGAATCTGGGGGTATGGAAAATTTTTTGAAAATTAGCCACTGAAATCTGCTTTTTTAGCTATCCTGAGTCCCTGAAGAAAAAAATTTCAAGAAAATGATTTTTTTAGTGAAATTTTAAGATTTGAGCTCAAAGGGCCCGGGCCCCTGAGCAAAAAAATTTCAAGGAAATGATTTTTTTAGTTGAAATTTTAAGATTTGAGCTTAAAGGGCCCGGGCTCCTGAGGAAAAAATTTCAAGAAAATGATTTTTTTAGTGAAATTTTAAGATTTGAGCTCAAAGGGCCCGGGCCCCTGAGCAAAAAAATTTCAAGAAAATGATTTTTTTAGTTGAAATTTTAAGATTTGAGCTTAAAGGGCCCGGGCTCCTGAGGAAAAAATTTCAAGAAAATGATTTTTTTAGTGAAATTTTAAGATTTGAGCTCAAAGGGCCCGGGCCCCTGAGCAAAAAAATTTCAAGGAAATGATTTTTTTAGTTGAAATTTTAAGATTTGAGCTTAAAGGGCCCGAGCCCCTGAGCAAAAAAATTTCAAGGAAATGATTTTTTTAGTTGAAATTTTAAGATTTGAGCTTAAAGGGCCCGGGCCCCTGAGCAAAAAAATTTCAAGGAAATGATTTTTTTAGTTGAAATTTTAAGATTTGAGCTTAAAGGGCCCGGGCCCTGAGGAAAAAAATTTCAAGAAAATGATTTTTTTAGTGAAATTTTACGATTTGAGCTCAAAGGGCCCGGGCCCCTGAGCAAAAAAATTTCAAGGAAATGATTTTTTTTTAATTGAAATTTTAACCATGAATATTATTTTTTATTAGAATTTTAAGGTGGGAGCGCAATGGGCCCGGGCCCCCACGGAGGGCCCGGGCCCCGGGGATATAGCCCCCCTGCCCCTCCCCCTGTCTGCGGCCCTGCCTGTGAGTATTTTCTAAAATATTATTTCAAAAAACTGTATTATGTAATATTCATCTTTGTTTATATTTTTGTAAATTAAATTTTAAAGCGCGGCACTGAAGATGATGTGTGTTCTACGCATCGAAATATCTGCCAAATAAAAGGACGTCAGGTGGAGCTATAAATTTGCTGGTTACTATTCTCCAACCCCTTTACTCTACTCATCCCAGCCTACTATTCAATCTACGTTTAAAATAAGAAAAAAAATATTACTTTAGTTTTTTTTTTTACTTTTTAATTACCGATAAAGAAAATATATTTCGATAATATTTCATTCCGATAAATTTTTGTATTATTAAAAAAGGATATCCTAATTAGCACTTTACTTAGATTAACAATGCTGGAAAACCCTTTTTGACATTAATAATTACTAGGGTCCGACCGAAACAAGATTTTCAGCCGAAACCGAAACCGAAACCGAATATTCGGCCTCAACCTCAGTTTCGGCCGAAACCGTAACCGAAACCGAAACTTGTATTTCCTATAAAAATTTTTTTCATTTTCCTTTTTTTTTTTTTTTGAATTTTTTCTTTTTTTCCCTTCCGTAAAATCATTTTACCTTTTTTTTAGGGAGACTAACATTTTTTTCTCCCTCAATAGGCCAGTCAATATCGACATTTAAATCGCAAAACGTAAAGTATTCCTGCATTTTTTGTATGTTATTTGGACCCCTTGGGGGGAGTGCGAAACCACATTTTGCAATTAAAAAAAAGTTGTGCTTCCCGCGTAGTACGAGAAAACTGCGTAATTTTCGCACTTTTTCAGTTTTTGCAGTTTAATTCAAAAACTATGGGCTTTTTGACATTTGTTGCTTATAGCATTTTTAAAGTATATTAAATTTGAAACAATTCAAGCCAATTTGCAGCTCCGTATCTCTAATAGTTTTTGAGATATGATAATTGAAAAATGTACAAGATTTTCACAAATGTTACAATTTTCAGTTTTGCTTATGTTTAAAGCCGAATATCGGCTTAACCGCTCAAGTTTAGAGAAAAGTTGTAATAAATTGAGTTTTAGCACATTTAATTACCTTTCATTTAAGCGCAGTACGGGGTCAGTAACCCTTGTAGTTTTCGTGTAATCGTAAAAAAACAAAAATTGCAGTAATAGTCCAGTCAAATTTCACATTAAATTCGCAAACCCCCAAGTAACGCTGCATTTTTGGTATGTTATTTTGACCCCTTAGGAGAGTGTGAAACCACATTTTGCAATCAAAAAAAAGTTGTGCTACCTGCATAATACTAGAAAAATTTCAAAATTTTCGGATATTTTTCAGTTTTTGCTGTTTAATTAAAAAATATGGGCTTTTGACATTAGTTGTTATTATCATTTTTAAAGTGCATTAAATTTCAAACAATTGAAGCCAAACCACACCTTCGTAAGTTTAATAGTTTTTGAGATATGATACAATTTCATGTAGGGCTATTTAAAACTTGTATTATTGGAATTTTTGTTTTTTAAGTTTATAGGAGAATATAGAGAATGACCCCGTTTTGCTCTTAAATGAAAGGTAGTTAAATGTGCTAAAACTCAATTTTTCACAACTTTTCTCTTAGCATGAGCCGTTATGTCGATATTTGGCTTTAAACATAAATAAAATTAAAAATTCTAAAATTTCTGTTGTGTTTTAAGCCCAATATCGGACATAACGGCTCATGCTAAGAGAAAAGTTGTGATAAATTGAGTTTTAGCACATTTAATTACCTTTCATTTAAGCGCAAAACGGGGTCATTAGCTCTTATAGTTCTCCTATAAACTTAAAAACAAAATTACAATAATACAAGTTTTAAATAGCCCTACATAGAAATTGCATCATATCTCAAAAACTATTAAACTTACGAAGGTGTGGTTTGGCTTCAATTGTTTGAAATTTAATGCACTTTAAAAATGATAATAACAACTAATGTCAAAAGCCCATATTTTTTAATTAAACTGCAAAAACTGAAAATGTCCGAAAATTTTGAAATTTTTCTAGTATTATGCAGGTAGCACAACTTTTTTTGATTGCAAAATGTGGTTTCACACTCTCCTAAGAGGTCAAAATAACATACCAAAATGCAGCGTTATTTCGCGTTTGCGAATTTAATGTGAAATTTGACTGGACTACAAGTGCAAATTATTTGACCTTTTTTTTTTTTGCATGCGAGTCTCATCCCATTTTTTCAGACTCTGGTTTCGGCCGGCCGAAAGGTTCGGCCACTTTTGGCCGAAACCGAAACTACGGCCGAAACCATGATTTTTGGCCGAAACTAGCCGAAACCGTAACCGAAACCGAATATTCGGTCGGTTCCTAATAATTACAATAAAAACACTAAGTGATATAATTCAATATAATTATTCTAATAATATACAGGTAGGTTTATTTAAAATATAACCTAGTTTTAGTCTAGACCAGGGTATCATCAAATTAACTAAACAGAGTAGTTTTGTGACTTGGTTATCCTCTCAAGGAAAATATAATAGAATAAATAATTTTTTTTTTTTTAATTACCACCTTGCGAGGATACAAAACTACTGAATTTATTTAATTTGGTTTACATACGCGATGTATATAATATCTTAAATATTGTATATGTAATTTCTCATTTATTAGGTAATTTTAAATATCAATAAATAAACAATAGATAAAAGGACCAGGCAGCCAGTTAATCAATCTCTTTGAAATAAAGCTCTCTGTTAAGGAAACAGTTTCGGCTTTAATTAGATAAGATTATCTTCGGTCCAGTTGAGAGTATGAACTCCACTATTTGACTAAATGCTCTGTCATTTGAGTTCATACTTTCAACAATTGGACTGAAGATGATCTTATCTAATTAAAGCCGAAACTGTTTCCTTAACAGAGAGTTTTATTTCGTGGAGACTGATTGCCTGGCTGGCGGCTCCTTTTATCTATTGTTCAAATACAACAGCCACTTTATTTCTTGCAATTTTAAATACATTTTATCGGGGAGCAAACTGGCCGTTGGATTATGAATCAATAAACTTGTCACCAGTCCTTAATTCTAGATTAATTAATTATTAAATGTACCTGTAGGCCGACCCTTGTTCTCGGCAGGGTTCGCGCTGCGTCCGGAGGCCACATGGCAGCTGCGGCTGCAGCAGCTTTCAGAGAACAGAGTAAAGCTTCATCGTAATGGGTGGCGATTCTCGTCGACGGGGTGGGAGGTGAGGGTAGATCGAATACATGACCCAGCGGACGACTACCAACGGGGGCCGAGGTCTTACGAAAGGAGGCCGATGATGAGGTATTAATGGAGGTGGCTGGAACTTGAGCTGATGGCGTTGTTGAAGTTGGTGATGGAGGAGCCCGAAGACGCCACTTATCAAAAACCTCGCCGATCTCCTCCTAAAATCAAAAATCAAAAAATACTATAATCATTAACAATATAAATTCTTTGAGTGAAAGTGGGCCGCACATCCAAAAAGGTTGGGAACCACTGCACTAGTCCTATACATTTATTTCATGCATTTATTTTTCAAGCCCAGGTATTACATGTATCTATATATTTATTGTGAGCATATATTTTGATAGTGAGTTGAGTGGCCATATGGTCCCCGGAAGTCGAATCAGAGGATCTGAGAAATTGGTCATTCGATCCACTAGCAAAAAAGTATAAGAGGTGTGTTTGTTTTGATTGTCATTGCAGCATAATTTACACAATTTACCCTGCATTCTGATAATAGTAATCTCATAGCCTAATTTATTAATTTCCGGAAAAAAAAACTTTTCTTACTTACTTTCTCTTATTACTAAATCATTTAAAATAATTTTTCTTGAATTTCTTATGCCTTCTTAAATTTTTAATTTTGACATCGAGTTGAGCTCAATTTTAAATAACTGTAAGGAAAATTGTGCCTTACCCCTTTTTAAATAAGAAAAATTATCTTTTATAATGAGAACTATCTGTTCTTTTAGCATTAATCTTTTTTTTTTTTTTAATTAAAAATAACATTAATAATCAACTTATTTCATAATAAAGTTCCGAAGGTGACCTACCCGAGGTTGGACAGTATTTGACCCTACAGGCGCCTATATTCACTCTTGCTTAAATAAATAAATCCAGTCGGCATATAAACAAATCATACTCTTTGCGATAACCATTTTCATGATCGGTTTTTTTTTTTAAATTCATTTTTTTATGACATAAATCTTATTGAATTCGTCTCTATTCAAAAACATATTTACAAATGTACATATTCATGCGTGTAAATGAAATGACCCATGAGTTATATGATAGCTATGAAAAACAATGAATCAAATATATGAAGACCGAAAGGGATTTTAAAGAGGTTTGTTAAAAAATAGACTGAGGGACATTACTAGATACTCTATTGAGGGTACAGTTTTAGAAAAGGTGCTATAATTCAAGAGGAACTAAGGGTACAGGTGATGGGAGGAGGGAGATTGGATCACTACTAGTAGTGCAAAAGTAAAAACAGCCTCAGATCTCGAAAAAGATCTTTTATTTACTTCATTTGTTTAAAGAGAAGCGAAACTTAAAAAGCTGTTGATTTCGATAGTGACATATTTTGCATTTATTGGGCCATACAAATAATTTCTCTTCCATAAGTATTTTGAGTTGCATTCAATTTAGTTGACGGAATGAATATCCAGTGCATTTTGTCTATATAAATAATTTTTTTTTTTAAATTCTGTATTAAAAATAATTAAAAAAAAAAAAAAAAAAACTATAGGCCTATAAAGAAAAAGTTTAAAGTTATAATGTAAAATAAGGCGATACTAAAGACATTCCTGTTTTTTTTTTTTTTTGTTTTTTTTTTTTAAATCACATATACTTAAAAAATAAAATATTTAATTATTTAATTGAGTTCGAGAGGAGCTGAGAAAATTTAGTGGTTATCAAACTATTAGTCTAACATGAAATTAAGGCCCTAGGGGAAAGAATTTAAAGGTGAAACTCGTAAACTTTCCTGAAAGATTAACTAGCAATATAAAAAAATAAATTATACTATGTAATCAAAAAAAAATTTTCCCTTGGGGATGTTTATATTTACATCCCGTAAGTAATGAAATTTTATATAGATTATAAAACAAGTAAATATTCTTTGAACCTAAAAGCACGTAAATTGGAACTGTTCGATTTAGATAAATAAATTAAATGGGATCTCAGAGAAAATAAATAAATTATCAAGACGTTTAAATAAAAAAAAATATAAATTATCTCTTCATATATTAAGGATAAATTTTATAAAAGGTTGAAAGGATGGATTTAAATGTCTTGTGTTAATCCACAAACAAAATCAAGTCTTGGATGGGTTCTAAGGAGGCTGGAAGGTTGGAACCCCCTCCTAGGATCCAATCAAGACTAGATATTGAAGTCAGAAGTTGATTTTTTTAAAATATTTCCTTCTATATAGATGGGGAGAGTTATGAATTTTTTTTAAAGATCTCTTTTGTTAACACTAACCAGGATCCTTCGAGCTTTTTATGGTTATTTAAAACAAATACAAAGATTTTTTTTAATATAAAGGTGATAAATTCATGTCCTAGAGGCTATTTTTTCTGTCTCTTGAGAGGGGGGAGGGGAGGGGGGGGGGGTAATCTCCAAAAATCTTCTTGGTTTACACCACTGGATTCTATAATATATTCAGGACTACCGCGGACCTTGCCGAACCCTGGTACTTTATGTCAATACGGACACTAAAAAAAAGTTTAAATTTTAAATTTGAATATATTTAAGAGGGGTAATTATTTTTAAATGTTTATTTTTCAAGAGCCTATTTAGATTTGTAGGCCTACTTTAAAAAGTCCGAAAAAATAATTTTAATTTTTTTCTTTCATTAAGAAGTTGAAGGGCTGAACGCACACTAATTGAGTAAAACGTTTTCGAAAAAAACTTTTTGTCCAAAAGCAAAACGTTTTGTTCGATGTCAACGCACACCGATCGAGCAAAAACATTTTCGGACAAAATGTTTTGTGCAAGAGTAAAATATTTTGTTCGATGCCAACGCACACCGTTTGAGCAAAATGCTCAATGGCAAAACATTTTGTTCAATCATGTCCAATTGTGTTTTGTCTCTTCGGCCTGCGTTGACCCATAGAAAAGCATTAAAAAAAAAAAAAAAAAAAAAAAAACAATTTGTTCGAAAACGTTTTTGCTTAATTGGTATGCGTTCAGCCTAAAAGATCCAGTTCTGCCCGAGGGGGGTTAATAATAATCCGCAATTTCAAGAAATTATAGTATTACAACCGGAATAGGAGATTTAGGACCAAACCCGCCTAAAATATTTATAGACCTCCCTCTCCATTAATTTTTGTCCAGGAATATAATAAAAGTCAGATGATGGCTCTTTGAAGACAAGTGGTTGGATACTAATATGAAAATACAAATGTAATCAATAATTTTCTTAGTCCGTAACAGCGAAAGCAATCCAAACGCCCTCCGTTGGCACGCATCGCAAATAACTCACGAATTCTGCGAATTTTTAAATTATTAATCAATATTAAAAAAAAAAAAAAATTATCAATCTAAGTTGATTTTAAAAGTAGAAAGTTAAAGAGTCGAATTCCATTCGAATCATTTCTTAATCATTTCGCGAAGTCCTTGGCTGACAAATCCTAAAGCGGACTCGCTGACAGATATGCATAAAAATTATGCGTGTGTTTATTTTTCATTTAATACCCAATAAATTAAGTTGAGTGCATAGATCACTAGAAGATGCCATTTTTGAGCCAATTAATGTCTGTAAATAATTACTTTTCCTATTTTAAGGAATAAGATTACAAAATACTAAAAATATTTTTCCTTCAAGGAACTATCACATGGATATTATTTCTAATTTATGGATTATTAACCTTTCATACATTCCTTTAAAGGGATTTTAGCAAGTGACAAAAGTAGATTTAATTTTTAAGGCCAATGGCCGCGTAAAATTAAAATAAAATTTTAAGTTGTTTACGATATTTTTGGAAATAGCAATATTTAAAAAAAAATCAATTTTTTGACTATTCGGACTTATTTTGGAATTGTATAATAATATTAATTTTTTACGTTTATTTACTTTTTAATACCGAATTAGCTAACCATACCTACGTTCAGGAAAAAACGACCCGGAGGGAATTTTTATTTTTACTTTAGTCTTTTCGTCATATTAGGCCATATAGACTTTAGACAATACTCAATATTTAAATTACGAATAGGCACATTTATTTATACCATTTGGAATTCAAATTATTTAAATAAATATTCATCGGACTGCCTGAGATCCGTACCCGAGCCCTTGGCTTTAACACTATCAATATTAACATTTGTCATTAGGCCACGGGGGGCTAGGGGGTGGGGGGTGGGGGCGGAGAGAGTTACAAGAAAAGGATCTGTTGTATTGTAAGCATTTGAAGTGAACTTTGGGGAAATTAATTCCCAAGAAAGAAACTGGACAAGGGATTCATTTGAACGTAGCGCCTTCAAAATAAGACGTAGGCAACCGTTGAACTTATGAATATATTTGGTCGTATTGGCAAAGGGGAAATGGGTACTGAATGAGCCATAAATCAAGAGTCGCGGAGCGACTCGTAGCCGAGCAAGGAAAAAGCAAAAGAGAGCAAAGGAATACTACCATTTAGAAGATATTCCAATAGATTCCAATGGCCCATTGCATTTTCATAGACGAGTCGTCCCTAAGACTATATTATCAAGAAATATTTTAAATCCTTAATAAAAGATAGGGACTTGAAAAACTTTTGAGAAACTTTCCTCTTTCTGGGCAAAAAGTTTTTAAGATATCGGAGTCAAATTTTTTTTATATTAAACTAGAATAAGGATTTTTTTGAGCTCAAATTAAAAAAAAAAAAAATTCATCTCTAAAAAATAATGGCAGAAACTCAAAGTTGAGATTTTGCCAATTTTGGAAGGTCAAAAGTTAGTCTCTTATTTTTCCTTTTGTTTTTTCTTCCCTTTTTTCTTCAATTTTCAAATTTTTCGCTTTTATATAAATCAAAAAAGCGAAACTTTTATTACATCGTCTCAAATATTTTTTTATTTCACCTAGACTCTGGGTAAAAAAAATGTGAGCAGTGGGGCTCGCCCATAGGGACCTCGGACGCCGCCCCCCTAAAGATTTGAAAAGAAAAATAATTAAACACCCATTCAATTATAATTATACACCTAACTAACAAAGTGTTTTATCAGTCGCGTACATCGAAAATATAGGGAAAAAACAGGCAAAAATAGCGCGAAAAGTGTTATAGCCGTTGGACTGTCCTGAACGCCCCAACCATCAACATGAGTTATACGGAGAGAGGTGTGGGGGGGGGCTGCTGGTGATGACGCGTGTAAGTTGAGCCGAATGGGAGTTTGGGACGCCGTCCAGTGCGAGAGCGAAGATCAGCTAGTCGCCACAGCGCGGGCTCCTTAACTTTTAACGATTCTAAGTGTTTAACGAATGTGTGATTGTTATGTAGTGGATTTAGTGTGTATGGTTTAGTGTTCTCTGGGGCCCCCAACGGTGGCCCGGGATTAAATAGAGGATGAAGTGTGGCGCTCCTTTTTGCATCTCCGAAGTTTTTGGTAGAGATATATGTGACGGAAAAAGGTCTTTTAATGATCTATTAATTAATTTTAATAAATTAAAGGAAGAGTTTTTTTTGTTTTGGTTTACGGATTTAATCTAAAAGTTGATGCAAATATACAATTATAGTAAGAAACATATTTGTATACCAAATTTCATCGATATAACTTATTCACCCACACAAGCAAGATTCGAGAATCAACAAAATATCAAGGGCGGATTTTTTTCATGATAATAATACTTTCTCACTATACCCTTACCCCCCCCCTCCCACCCCCTCATGAGGGGTGGTATCTCCCCTCCCTCTCCTCTTCCTCTCTTTCTCAGGTCTTTCCCTGCTCAATTCTAATCCAATCTACCATCCCCAACCCCACCCATTCCCACAACACAAGGGGGACCCCTCCCCCCCCCTTCCCTGTTCCGTTCCCCTCTTCAAAAACAAACCAATTCCATTCTTCCTTTTTCTCCTTCTCTCCTCCTCTTGGGAAAAACTCCCTGCGTCTATCTTCTCCCCCCCACCTACCCTTTTCACACTCTATATTCTCACCTAAACAGGCCTCTGCTCAGTTCCCCCTTGTCTGGTTTTTCTTCTTTTTTCTCTTCCTTTTTTTTTTTTTTTTTCTCTCTCTCTCTTCTTCCTTGTGGCTATTGGGGGTCTTCGCCCCTCCGCCCCCCCCAACAAAAAAAAAATATATATTTTACAGATATAGATAAGAGAAAGTAAAGAGAAATGTTGGAAATAAAATTTTAAAAATATTATAAATTTAGCCTATGTATTATTACAGCTATAATTAATTTTCCTTATGAAAGGGGATTTATTAAAATTTCCCCATTAAATATTTTTATGATGAGTATGATTTGCACTTCCTTATTTTAAGAGAAGGAATTAATTAACTATTAGCATTTAAATTGTTTTACAACAGTTTTGTAAGTATGGTCCTCGGCAGGATTTTTTACTTTATGCATGTGATGATTTCCAGGGGAAGAAAAGTAAAGACCGATGGAGCTTCTCCCTTAGGTTGTCGGCTTAGGGTCTACTTAATATATTACAAGCCGCATAAAAATTAAAAAAAAAAAGAATTCGGGGGTTTAACCATTCTATTTAGTAGCTACTACATGTAGTACATAATAGAAGCCTGTCTAAATTTAAATCCACCAATTAAAATTTAATAAATTTACTGTAGTTACGAATTAACCAAACGTTTCCAGGTCTCTTAATCACATAATTTTAGAATAAGCATGACTAATGCAGCATAAGATTTTAATTTATCTATTATTTGTACTGAAGTTGCTGTTGATGTTTTAAATTAGGAAGACCAAGAACAGGAGGGACATAAAAAAAAAACAAAGCCTTTCGATGACAAATGCCGGAGAGACGTTTCGGAAGAAATTTTATTTGTCTATCTTCAGTCATTATAGATTTTTTCATTTCCACTCGATGAATGTTTCTCTCTAACGTCCTGCATACCAGTTATATCATCATGTTTCATAAGATTGAAATTCAAAACAAATCTGTTAGAAAAAAATTCTAAAATCGTGTCTATGATGAGTCATAGAGATCTAAAATGTTAAGACTAATGAATAGGTAACCATCTATAAGTTGTTTGACAAGAAAACCACTTAAACCAGTTGCCTATAGTCGAAATTAATATCTAAATTCAAAATTGTTGAAAGACTTTAACGTAGACCTAAGAAACTTTAACGCCTGCATCTGATAGATTAGCAAGTTAATATGAAAATAATCGACTAAAAAAAAAAAAGAGAAAAAGATGAGGTAATAAAGAATGATAGATGAATAGATTTCCAAACCATTAAGAAGGGAGGGAGGGTGTCATCGGCTACCAGAAAATGCGGCATGTCTATCTGGGGAATGGTGTCAGGGCCGGCGTTAACAGCAGCAGGTATACCTGAACGATTCTAACCATGTTGTGCACGTAAATCAATTCAGATCAGCAGACAAGAAAGGAGAAGGTGGAGAGAGGGGGAATCAACTGCTGGTGTTCTTTGATTTTTTTTTTTTTTTGGTCTCTATAAGCCCATTAGCAGTTTACAAATTTGTTCCACATCAGCCAACCATTACGAAGGTAATAAAATAAACAAGAAAGAATATAAGCACAAAAGTCTTTTTTTTTTAAAGAAAATAAAAATAATAGCTACTAAATAATATTAATAAAAAAGAACACTTTCCTCACTAAAATTTAAACAAATGAAAGTTTTTTATTGCATTAAACTCATTAAAAATATATAAAGGTGTATAATGACAAAGGATTCAAACATAAAAAAAATATTTTAAAGTTAATGTAAATAAAAAATGTCCAATGAATCCACTTGATGAAATAAGAAAGTCATCCCTAGTAACTCTAGAAGGAAAAAATTGATAATAATTATGTTCAAAAAATATTACTAATCATTTGGCCGATAAATCGCAGATGTCTTTAAAATAAATGTATAATAAGACTGTGGCGTCGTCCGCCTTTGGCGGACTTCGAGTCTAGTGTGCATAGTGAGCGCCAGCGTTGGGCGAATTGTCTACTTTACTTTGTCTACGCAATTGTCTACGTGTAGACAATGTATGTAGACAAATGAACAATATCCATGTAGACAAAGTAGACAAAGTAGACAATGTAGACAATGTAGACAATTCTAAAATTTAAAAATTTGGCGGGACTAACAACACCTTAATTTTTTATCTATCGTCATAAATATAATTTTTTGATACTAATATACACGAAATCAATAGGTAAAGAGTGATTTTACAATTTTTTCTATTCCACTTTAAGAGAGAATATTGAAGGAACGAACACTAAATAAATTGTATATATATATACAATTACAATTTAATTTAATTAAATTAATTAAAACAATTATTAATTTATTTGTATATATTTTCAATTACAATTTATTTAGTGTTCGTTACTCCAATATTCTCGCTTAAAGTGGAATATCAAATATAGCGAGATATTGGGTAAAAAAGAAACATCTGCCAGCGTTGATAATGGCGGTATTCTTAATTTTAAGTCACTTTTATTTGAATTAGATATTAGAAGCTGTATTATGCAGGGTTTTTTTTGCAAAAAAGACACACTGCAACATATTTTTACTTTTTCATTTTGTTTCCCTAATTCAAATTTTAATTCATTAAAATGTCTGTTTATTGGTCTTCCGTGTTTAGACATTTTTATGTATATGAATTTCTAGGCTGTTTCTAGAAATGACAGATCACTGATCTGAGATGAGAGCCAATGAAAACAAGCGCTGAGCCATTTGTCTACATTGTCTACGTCTTTGTCTACATTGTCTACATTGTCTACGTCTTTGTCTACATTGTCTACTTTGTCTACGCATTTGTCTACGTCATGACGTAGACAAATCAAAATATGCTTAATTCGCCCAACACTGGTGAGCGCCAAAGTTAAATCCCACCCATGCTTTTTCTACTTGTATTTTATTTTATTGTTTTTAAAAAGAAAATGAAAATCTTTATTGGAAATTTTCTAGTTTTTAACAAAAAGTAATGACAACTTTGAGATAAAAGCAACATGTTAACGTCGCTGTTAAAACTTTGTTTAGAGAATAGCATTTTTTAACGCTGATCATATTACTTTACTTTTTAACAGCTTATTTATGATGTTAAATTTTAACGTCTGTTTTTAGAGAATAAACCTGTTTATCAGGGGTAAAAAAAAAACAGAAGAAAATGCAGCCAGGATTTTTTTCTTTTAAAAAAATATATTTTTAACAGGTAATATTTCGGCCTTGGTTAAATCCATCTTCGAAGCTGTTGGTTGTCATTATATATATGACAACTAACAGCTTCGAAGATGGATTTAACCAAGAGCGGATTCAGAGGAGTTTCTCTGGGAAGGATAATCTGGTGTGACTGGTCGCACAGCACACAATTTTTTCTTACTTTCGGTAATTTAAAGGTGCATTCTGTACTTGTTTACCAGAATATATACGTTGGACAAGTGTATAGAGCTCAAAAGAGACTACGTTGAAAAATAAAATAATTTTTTGTCCAAAAAGTCACGAACTTATTGATCTGCCCTCGTATATACAAATCAAATTTTTAAATATTCATTTTTAAAATTTTACTTTAAAAATAAATCAGGAAACCGAAGGAACTTTGCAGCCAGGAGATTAATAATCTACATACACAGAGATTATTAATCTCCTGGTTGCAAAGTTCCTTCGGCTTTCTGATTAAATCTCCACATCCATAAAACATTAAATTTAAAATAAAATTTTATTCCAAAAAAAAATATTTTCTTCAAATCTCGGGGGGGGGGGGGTAAAGGGAATAATTACCCCCCCCTCTGTATCCGTCCTTGGCTTTAACCAAGGCCGAAATGTTAGCTGTTCCAAAATATACGTATTTAAAAAAAAACTGGCTGCATTTTCTTCTGTTTTTTATCCGTGATAAAAATTCCACAAGTCATAAAGTATCCTTATAATAAACCATGGGCGTACCCAGCGAGGGGCAGGGGCAGCTGCCCCCCCCCCACCCTAGAAGCAAGAAAAAAAATTAAATGCTTATAAAGTGATGAAATGAAACAAAATTAGGTAGGGCGATAGCGACGGGGACTCGTTAGGACTCGAGGGTTTTTATGCCTTTAATTCGAAGGCTTTTCCCATGGATCCTTGCCGAAACGTTCCAATAGAGGGTTTATTACAATGGCGTACCCAGGATCAAATCTAGAGGGGGGCAGATCATGGTCGTTCAGGGAGGATCCATCATGTCATCTCACAAGCGCAGTGACGGCGCTAGCTTATTCTCAGCGGGGGGGCAGGAGTGGGGCCAACTTATCAACAGGGGGGGCAGTCAATAAATATATATCCTACATCAACAGAGAAACAAAAAACCTGGTGTGAGTCGTGACACCAGATTTTTTGTGTCGAGTTTAGGAACCGACAGAAGTTTCGGCTAAAAAAATTCTGGTTTCGGCCAAATTTCAGCCGAAACTTCGCCCTGTCCTAAACCTGAGTTTGAAAAGATGGAATGATGCTCGTATACTAATAAAAAAAAAAAAAAAAAAAACGTCGAGTGAGATTTACACTTACAAAAAGGTCAAATGATTTGGAGGCAAAAATGAAAAATTTACTAAAAAGAAAAAAAAAAAGAATTTTGTATAGGAAATTTTAAGAAAAAGTTTAAAAAAAAGGGGCCCAATAAAGTTTTTTTTTTTTTTTTAATTTAGGTCTTTTTCGGCTTCGAAGGCCATTTAGACCCCGTCTCTATTTATTTCAATTCGATTGGTAAAGTTATCGGATATTTTTTTCTTTTCGATGACATGTCAATGGCACAAAAGAAAGATATTTACTTTAAAAGTAATTAAATTTATTTATTAAAATAAAGAATAAAAAAAAATCTTTCTTTTTATATTGTAAAAAAAAAAAACTTAAAACTTAAATTATTATACATTTTTTTAAGGAAAAGATAATAATTTTAGAAATTGTTTTTATTTGGTTATCGAGCTGATTGGGGGGGGGGGCATCCAGGGGGGCAGAGGTCCTTACCGGGGGGGCTCATGCCCCTCCTAGCCCCCGTAGCGCCGTCACTGCACAAGCGATACTCAGCAGATCCAAATTTATAATACAATAGAATGAAGTTGGCAGGGTCGATCTTTGCTGAAACGTCCCAAAAAAGAGGGTTTAATATTATTTTTAAAAAGAAGCTCGATTATTAACTGCATCCTCTTTCACTTCAAACATTTTATTTGAATAAATAATAGTAAATGAGCAGCCCCTTTATTTCCTCATTACATTGCCAATAACTAAAAAAGTAAAAAAGAAATAACCGTACTACTTTTTTAATCCCTTCCCTCAAGGCTTGTTCTTTGAGCTAAATAGTCCAGAGCACTATGTAATTTAAATACAATTAAAATTCATCGGGTAAGAAAATTAAAGGTCATTGAATACGTATTCTATCTATTTTGTTATTATTCTTTCTTCTTTTAATGATCTTTTCTTAAATGCAAAATTGAAACTGGAATTTTCTATTTGTAAGCCTAATGAGAAAGTCTAAATATTCCCATCGGATGAATCTCTTGCTGTTATTCCATTCTTTTCTTTTGCATTTCACACGCCCGGAATTTTGTTATCCGATTAGAAAGCCTTTCTTAATCGCAATGGAGATTTTAATTAGCTTTAGAAAGAAACGGTGTCTGGGTATTATCACTATTATGGGAAAAAGCCTGATCATTTTATGTATTCGAACTTAAATTATGTTGAAGTAGTGGTACTTTTGGAATCCAATTAAAAAATAATAATAATGTCAATAAACAGCCAAATTTAGTGAAATATAAAATTTAATGTATTACTCGACTGAAAGTTGAAATTTGTTATTTTTTTTCTTTAATTCAAAATAGGTCTATTAACATTTCTACTTCCTCTTACCTATATACGATTATATATAGAGAAAGTATTCGTTTCATGTCAAAAATTTGATGTCGAGATTTTGATGGATATACACGTTTTGAGTTCCCCTGAGGCCAAAAAAGTGGTTTTTGCAAAATGGTCTGGATGTGTGTGTGGTTTCAATTTAAAGCATGAATGAATTGAGCTAGAAGTTGGAAATTTTAAATTTAAGATAGACAACCCCCTGAGGCGTATAAATAAGCTTTTGATCAAAATCAGCCAAAAAGTAATAGTACTTTACTGATGAGCCTTTTCAGTTTTTTCGATTTTCTCAAAATTCGCTCCAACGATTTTGGTTAAAAATCATAAATTATTTATTTTTTGGATGCTCTTTAAAATGTATATTTTAATTTTGCTCTCAAAATTATTTGAAGGACACTTTACTCTTGTGTTTCAAGGATAGATAGGAGAAATGATTGCTATGGTAAAAGAATATAAACATTTTTCCATGTTTATAAATTTTACAGGCACACAATCAGGCAGTCCGATGATTTTATTTAAGCCATTTGGATACCAAATGGCTTAAATAAGAATGCCTATACCTCCAATAGATAATTGCTAAAATAGTGAGTATCGTAAAAAGTCTTATATGGCCTAAGTTGCCGAAAAGACTGTGTGTATGTGTGGATATGAGTGTTAAAAAAAAAAAAAATCTTACAAATTCAAATGTACCCTTCTATCGGAAATTAAATATATATCGACAGAAAAAAATCTGGTGTGACAAGCACAGAATACAACTTTCGATTACCGAAGGTAAGAGAAAGTTGTGTGCTGTGCAACTAGTCACACCAGATATTTTTTTTCAATTTATTTAAAAAAAAATTAAGTCATTGGAATATTATACAATATCAATATCTCTCAATCATTGATAAGATTCAATAATTCACAGAAATAAGAAAAGAAATATTTTTAAGAAAGTGCATTTTGATTACGAGAAAGTTTAAGGAAATTATTTTCTTGTATGTTATTTGATCTGATTCATTCATCGAGAATTTTTATAAATTAATTTCAATTTTATCCATAAATAGATGAATAATCATTAAAATTTATTAATTAATATGCAAATATTGATATTTGCATTTGAGTTGTTATTGTATGAATCAACGCTTGGTTAATTTAAAATTCGTCTTGATAGATTCTTACATAATTATGAATAACTAAATAAGGCAATAGAAAATATTTTGACGGCAGCCCGGTTCTGTCACGACTAGTAAGTCAATCAATTTTTTTTTCTCTCTCTTTTGGTATTAAATTTTGATGTCTTTGATGATGAAGACGCTTTTAAAACCGTTTTAAGTGATCTGCAAATTAATTAATCTCAATCAGGTGCGATCGTAAACATGTATGCGTGTAAAAAGGCAGTTTACTAATTTGCATGCGACTTATGCAAATTTGACCGATTCCCAACGGCGACGACAGACAGACGGACAGAAATTTTAGATAAACTATGATTAACACTTTTGATATTTGACGACCTGTTCGACAATAAAAGGAGAGAAGTTGGTGAAAATATTATAATTATCAATAAAATCAAATCGATTTTTTTTTTTTTTTGAACACTAAGTAGTAATTAATCATAGATTATGGCTTATTAAATTTAATTATAACAAACCATAAAAATAAATAATAACTTTAACATTTAACACTTTTTAATTAGATAAATTCAATAAAAGATATTAAATAAAATTAAATAATTAGTAATGTCTGATGAAAAAAATTTCAAGCTTAAATATGTAGATGATATTTTGAAGTATGTAATGATTATAGGTATTCAGACGTTAAAGCGTACTTGAAAACGACTAAAAAATAAGAGGTCGTAACCTTGTACAGTATTTGTTTTTTTTTTTTTTTTTTTTTTTTTTTTTTAATAAATAATTAATACAAAAAACTCCCATAATAATAATATAAACCTTTTATTGCCTATTAAACCTATTATTCTTAGGGTCTTCTAATTAGTTAGGACTTTGTAATTAAAGTTTAGTAAATGTAGAGGTATTTTTCAAGATTGAACTCAAAATAAACTAAATAACAAAAGCATGGGGATGTCATTTTTGTTGAAATATTCGATCGAATATTTTATCCAAACCTTTTCTCTCCTACATCCTTGTTCAAATATTCAACTAATACACAAACTAAATGAATATTTTTTTTTTTTTTGCTGGATTATCTACCCCTGAAATTACCAACCAACGGGAACGGGACCTCGAGATGGCATATTTAGGCGAAACAATATTTTAATAATTTATTTATTATAAAAAAGCCTGAAAAATTGCCAGTAACTTTTTTACAATCTCATTGATATTCATTGCAAATAAATATTAATCTTTTATGGAAAAAAAAACATTAATTCTCTTTACAATTTTAAAAGAGCCACCCATGTAGAGAAAGTACCCGCCCGCCTATTTGGTAAATTAACATTAAAATTAGTGGTTTGATATAAATTATATTTTTACTCGATTATTTTCTGCTTGAGAAGAATAAAATTTAATTCTCCTTAGCAGATATTCAAATGAAAGTTTAAACAAGTAATTTCAAAAAAGGAGAGTAATTATTGCTATCTAGATAGGGAAGGAATAGAACAGGCCGGCCCGTCGCACGGTCTGAGGCCTGTTGAAAAGAGGAGGGAAGAGACTGACATGCAAAGAATAAAAGGACTGCCAGTCCCAGCTCGGGTAGCTCGTGGTCGCCATCCACGTACCCACAAGATGTGGGCCCCTGAGCAAAATATATAATAATTTTAGTATATTTTACATATAATATTATTTCGAATGGGGGGGGGGGGGGGGGTGCTAAAAAGATATTGTGTCCTGGGAGCGATTTAAACTCGCTACGCCACTGGGTTCAGTAGCAGCGTTTAAATTGTGGAACACGGTAAGAAAATGTTTTTTCAAATTTTTTTTTTGTCAAATTTTAGTTAATACAAAAATATTTCACATATCTTTCATCAGCGAGGAGTTATGCAAGTATCAAATAGAAAGAATTCAAAAACTATTTTTATTAATTGAATTTTTGCAGAAATTTGGAATTCTATAAGGTAGAGAATTCTAGTTTAATTTTTAGCTCTAAATGGAGAATCAGAGAAAGTAGTTTCATATTTAAAAAAAATAAATAAATAAAGAACTGGGAGTATTTTTCGTTGAAATATTGCATCATTGCAATTAGATTTTGTCAACCTTTTAAGGTAAATCAATTTCTAATTTAGAAAATAGTTATTTATTTATTATTTAGTTAACATTTTATATCCGGAATTTAAATTTCATTCGTTGAATTTTTTTATTTAAAGTATTTTATATGTTAACTAGACGAGCCCCGCCTCGGCGGGGCTTTCCGTCAGCAGGGGCTGCGCCCCTGGACCCCCTTGCTCGCCTACTTATATACATACCGGTACATACATTTTCCCTTTTCATTTTTATATGTAGAGATTATTTTAGCGGTTAATTATTCATGAACTTAAGATTTTTTGTGAATCATATCCTTTCCGGGATTCTCCCGGTACACAGACAAAAAATTTACGCCGATATTTTAGAATTCAAAATGTAAATAAATAAAAAAAATCGTAAACATGGGTAAATATTTATATTTTGTTACCATGGCGCTATCCCTGAGGCCTGATTGGTTGTTTCCACATGGACAGGTTTAGGCAATTATAATATAGATGATGTTTGAATAAACAGTCAAAAGATGAAATAAATATAATAATAATATATGAATTGCCTAATTTTAACTCAGCTCCTGAATAAGCCTACTTTTGGAGCTAATCAAGAGCTATGAAAAAAAAAAATTTAATCTGCCTGCACCTTAGCTATTATATAAAATATTTTTTATTAATTTATCTTAAACAAAAAAGAGTGTTGTTTATCAGATCATCAGGTCAGATTCCAGTAAAAATCGAAAGTTTTCTATAGTGGGGTATTTCCTATTTCTCTATATTACTTAAAAGAAGATAGAAAAATGCTCTATTGCTTAAGAATTAAAATTGAGATTGCATTAATTATTCTAGGGATATTTTTTGCAATGAAAACAATTTATACTAGGGTTTGTCTTTGGGAAAATTCGGATACTAGTACTTAAAAAAAAAGGGGTTGGGGGAAAAATGTAAAAGTACTCTTTGGCTGAATTTTTTTAAAAGCTGTTTAGCGTTCAGGAGGTTACCTAACTTAAATATAAAATTTCAACCTCGTAGTTTATTTCTCTCATATTTTATTTTAGAACACAGACCATTTTGCGGCCCATTTATTTGAACTCAAGGGGTCTTGAAACGTGTATTTCTATCAAAATGTCGTTATCAAATTTGGGACATGAATCGAATACTTTCTCTCATATATATATATATAGGTAAGAGAAAGTAAAAATTTTTAAGAGTGAAGAAAAATGTGAAAGTAAAAATAGGATCAGAAATTTCGTCAGACAAATATTTTGCAAACCTCTGCTGATATCACATGATAATAAGAATATTGGATTTAAAAGAAAGAAATTTATTATATTTAATAAAATTTCTTTAATCCTTTTCTATAGTCTTTCGTCTTTTCGATATAATTGTTTAGAAATAAAAAATCAAATTTCTGAAAAAGTCAGAAGACTACAGCCGAAGAGTCATAAAATAAATTTTCTCTCTCTCTGAATGTCTTAATGAGCTAGTTCTATTTTATTTATATTGATATATTCATATACTTATGCTCTCTTTAATAACATTTTTTATCCATTTATTAATATAAATACATAATTTTATAGTCAAACTATTTATGATTTTATTAATCAAATATTTATTAAAGCCTTAAAATTCAAATGATTTGATCCAACAGGATTTTTTTGTCTATAAAAAATTAAATTGCTAAGAATAAAATATCCTGCTGTTTGATCCTTCTATTAAAAGTGCTCTTATAAATAAAATTAAATTGTATAATACCTTATTAATTGATTTTCACAACATAAACTCCAAGTATAAATAAATATTAAAGACACACTCGTATTAAATATAATTAGGCTTATTCCATTTGACACTTATGACACAAGCACCGCACACTTGTCTTGACTGCCCTGACCGGGCATCGAACGGCGACTGACAAGTTAGGAGAGGCGACCTACCGCTATACCTGAGTCAATGTTTTTTTTTTTACAAATGGAAGGGGAAAGGACATTTTCAGTAAAGAGCGCGTAACGAATGCCTTTGAATAAGAATCTGAATCTGCACTCATTTAGAATACTTTACAGTTAATGAAATTAAATGGAAGGAAACGAGCAAGAAAAAAAAAGTTCACAAAAAATAAAATTTCTACGCTCTATAGTTAGAAAAATCAGCAATTAAGTTCTTTTAAAAAAAATACTATCTAATTTGAGATTTATTTCTAATATTTTTAGTTTTTCATTTTTACTTTCTTTTACCTATATATCTATATAAAGAAAGAGAGAGAAAACATTGGATTCATGTCAAAAATTCGATGTCGAGATTTTGATGGATATACACGTTTTGAGGTTCCCTGAGTCCAAAAAAGTGGTTTGTCTGTCTGTTTCAAAATAACTCAAGAACGAAAAGAGCTAGGAAATAGAAATTTTATATTTAAGTTAGGTATCCCCCTGAGACGTAACACGAGGCTTTTGAACAAAATCGGTCAAAAAGTACTAGTAAGCCGCCTACTTTACTGAAAATTCGTTCCAACGATCTTGATTAAAATTCATAAATCAATTATTTTTTTAGATGCTCTTTAAAATGTATATTCTAATTTTGCCATTGAAATCTTAAGAAGACCATAGTACTTCAAAGTAAAGATAGAAGAAATGGTTGCCACAAAATATAAAAATTTTTCTGTTTATAAATTTTACATCTTGAATTCAAATGTACCGCCTTGTTTGGGTTCGGAACCCAAGTAATCCGATGATTTCATTTAAGCGATTTGGATACCAAATTACTCTATCGCAGCTTCTTTTTCTGGACTCACACTACATCTTTTGAAGTTTAAGTTAAGCAAAAATTTGATTCTCAAAATCTATTAAAAAATTCTGCTTATAATCTTCTAGTATAATTTCATGATTTTAATTTAAATAAACCTAGACGAATGAATGGCCTCAAAAGCCGCAAAGAACTTGTAAAAATTACTTAATAGTGTACTACATATGGGCAATGTTATGCATAAAGGAACCAAGCGCCATTATTATTGAAATTAAGATAAGAAGATCTTCTTGTAGAGAAAAGATCTACTTTTTTTTATTTAAATAGCAACGTTACTACTCTGTGTATAAAACAAGGAAAAAAGCCATTGGGTTTGTTTACAAGTGTGCAAATGAAATGTCCCCTATCTCAGACTTAGGTTAATGGCGCTTGGTTCCTTCTTGTATATCATCGTTCATATAGAATGTTATTTAATTGACAAATTTATAATTTTCTTTGCAGTCTTTCTGATTCATGGCCTCAGGAGCCGAAAGAGACATTAAAAAAAAAAAAAAAAATATTGATTTATTTCTTAAGATCATTTTAAAAACACCTCTCTTTGTAGCTGATTCAACTAATAGCAAATAATCAATTAAATTAAACATATGTTTAAAAAAAGACATCATAAAAACAAGAAAGAAATTTGTCAATGTTCAAAAAAGGGAAAAAAAACGAAATTTATATTTAAATTAATTTGACTATTAAGCACTTATAAAAGTATTTAAATTTTTAGATAATCCTCTAAAAATAAACGAATTTGAAGATCAAAACCCTTTGATAAATTATTGAATTTATTGATTCTTTAATCCCCTCTCGGGCGTTAAAATCTTCGAATCAACTAATGCTGATGAAGGGTTTCCTTTGAAAAGCAACGCCGCTGTATGATAAATCAACGCCCAGAAGTCCTCAACGGTAAATTTAAGAAATATATTCATAGATATCAGGTGAAAGCAACAAAAACGGGTAGAAATTTATTTATATCCTGAGATATTAATATTAAGAATGCCAGTAGCAAAAAAAAGAACGTCAAATTAAATTATTATTTTTCAAAAGAAGGCCATATTTTGCATGGAGAGGAGGCTTGAATATTATTTTCGTTATTTATTATCTATTAAAAAAAAAAATTGTTAATTTTTTAATTCTGAATTATGGCAAAAACACAATGACCTATTTTAGAAATGTATTTTTAATTAAGTACCAAATTTTTAATAATATTTACTGAACATCAAGGTGAGTATTTAAACATAATGCAAATTAAATTAATCTTTTTAAGAATAAATAGCTATAAAAATGTAGAAATATTGGGCCGTGAGAGCGTGAAGGTTCTGGTTCGAGCCCAGGAAAAATAATTTCGCCCAATCTAACTCATCTCGCAAATTTGCTCTTAAAAGATATATTGATTGGCTAATTCACAGAATGAATATTTTTCAAACAAGGGCAAATTAAATTAGTCTACCTTATTATTATTTTTTATTAAATATATTCGTTTTTAGGTCTTTTGATAGAATTGAATGAAGCTAAAAACTTCTTACATAAATACGAGTATTTTAAGTTGATTAATTTTTTATTCAGATAGACTAATAAAATTTGTTTTAAATTTATTTAAGGTCTTTTTCGTCATCGAATGTCAATTGATTGTTATCCAATAACTCTAAAACAAATAATAAAAATTGAAACAAATGATTGTTCAAAATTATTCATAATCTTAAAAAAAATCAGCTAGATATCAAATGAAAATTTGCTCAAATTTGGATATTAAAATCCTAGGTTTAAATAAAATTATTTATCCTTTGTTGATTATAAGGCCACATCAGTCTATTTTCTATATCTTCTTCCTTCTTAGCCTTATTCCCGGGGTCGGCGGAATGGGTTTTTTGCGACCGAAAGAAATAGAATAGGCCGGCCCGTCGCACGGTCTGACGCCCGTTGAAAATATAGAAGGAAGGGACAGACATGTACAGAACAGAAGGACTGCCAGTCCCAGCTCGGGTAGCTCGTGGTCGCCATCCACCTACCCACAAGATGTGGGCCCCTGAGCAAAGTCTATTTTCTATAAGCTTATATTAAGCCTTATTAACGAAACGATACACCAGGGTTTCCCAAAGTGTGGGTTACCGGGTCGTAGAAAAATTTTGCCGGGTCGCAAAAAAAAATTGTAATAACTCAAAAAAAAGTTTTTTTTTTTTTTACATATTATTCTTTAACATCATTTAGACACTAGGAATAGTGGCAGTGTGTATTTGTACTCTTAAATATAGCTTAAAACAAACAAAAAGCTTGATTTTTATTTAAAAAATAAAATTTGTTTTGTATACTAAATGTTTTTTTTTTTTTTTTTTTTTTTTTTTCATAAAGTGAGTCTCGAAAAATTTTAAAATCTTGTACCGGGCCGCGGTCAAAAAAGTTGTTAATAAAATCGTTTGCAAATTAGCTACCGGCGTTTGCACAAACACTTGTTTTTCATGTAAAGCATAGTTTGACCTTGACGATATTAGGTATATTTCCCAAAGTGAAAATTATAATAATTTCAGCGAGGTCTTATCTGATAATGCTTATTATTTTGGAACTTTTAATTTCACAGTTAGTTCAGTCGAATATCGGATCAATTAAAAAATTTCTTTTTCCAGATTTTTTCTAAAATCATTTTTCTGTAAACATTCTACAAACTTTGGATTTATTGTGAAGAAATAAAAAAAAAAATATTTTTGCGAGAAATCTTGTAGATTTGATTAAATTTCTTTTAATAGAATCCTAAAGGAAAATTCAATATATCGGTGGCAAAAATGGCTGGTGGTCTTCCTTATGCCAACAATCATTAAATAAATAAATAAGGGGGAGGGGATTTTCACATTATAAAACGTTAACTGGAGAATGAAAAGAGTGACTAATTAATTTTAATAATAAAAAAAATATCAGTAGATGAGCTTTTTTGATTAAATGAAAGCAAAAAGCAAAAGTAAAAGTTTATATGAAGATTCAATTACTTTCTTTTAAATTAAGTATATCATAAAATATTTTTTTTTATATATCAAAAAAATACTTTCCATTTATTAATTTAATCTAATTACACAAATTGCCTTAAAAAGGAAATAATTTTTTAATGATTTTCTAGTTTAAATAAAAATAAATCCAATTCACAAGCTAAATGACCCGAAAAAATTTCTATTGGGAAAAAAATGGACAAAATTTCAGAAATAAGGGTCAAAAATTTTTGACTTTAAATGTAAAACTTAATTATCAAGAAGCTAGAAAAAAAATCTGGTGTGATGGCGCACAGCACACAACTTTCTCTTACCTTCGGTAATCGAAAGTTGTGTACTGTGCTTGTCTCACCAGATTTTTTGTGTCGACATGTATTTAGTTTCCGACAGTACGATAAAAAAAAAAAAACATGAAGAACAAGAGTAAAGTGGTCTTCAGAAGATTTCAATCACAAAATGAGAATATACATTTTTATAGAGAATCTAAAAAATAATTGATTTTTGAATTTAAAAAAAATCGTTGGAGCAAATTTTGAGAAAATCGAAAAAAACTGAAAAAGTGCATCAGTAAAGTACTAGTACTCTTTGGCTGATTTTGTTCAAAAGCTTCGTGTACGTCCCATGGGGGGTGCCTAACTTAAATATAAAATTTCAACCTCCTAGCTCTTTTTGTTCTTGAGATATTTTGTTCACGCAGACACACAGACACACACGACAGACCATGTCGCGAAAACCACTTTTTTGGATTCAGGGGACCTCAAAACGTGAAGATCCATCAAAATCTCGACATCGAATTTTTGACATGAAACCAATACTTTCTCTCCTATATATTAACATATATATAGAGGTACGAGAAAGTAATAAACAGAGACACTTGGAAATTATATAAGCTATAGGTCTAACTCAAGAAATTTGTAATAAAAAAACATTAAGAACAATAGAAATTTTTTTACAAGTCCTTATAAATCAAAATTTATTTATCAAAGTTTCTTTAGGATTTTTAATTATCATTGATTGATGATTTTACTAAAGAAATTAAGTTCAAAAACTTGTAGGAATTTCCTCCATAATATTATTATTTTCTTTGCCCATTTAAGGAAGATCTTTTATATTTTTATACATCTCAGAGAGACTGGTTACCAATTAAAAAAAAATTATAACAGAATCTCTATCTTAGTTGCCCATTTGTATAAAGACGGCTTTTTTCAAAATGCAATTACTTTCTTATTAATTTATCCAGTGGCCGCATTTTTATCTTTCTCAGGAAATGGATAAATCGAAATGTTTCTAATTATTGAAAGAAATGTTATGATAAGAAAACCCTTTTTACAAAATGCCGACAAGTTTTTTATTAACATTTCCGTTTTTGAAGATAGAGTACATAAAAATTTGTTTTTCAATTGATTTTTTTTTTAAATTATTATAATTTCGGAATAATCGGGTGAATTTAATGATTGTAACATGAGAGAGTTCATTATTTAGGGACTATTTTTAAATTATTTAAAAAAAAATAGTGAAAATCAAGAAGACAAAATGTGGATAAGTAAAAAAGAGACATAACAATAATATTAAGGTGCGCGCCTCGAAAAGCCGTGAGAGCACGTTTCACTACCGAGTTACTCTAGGCGGCAAGAGATGGCGTTAGTTTTTCCCATTGGGATACAAGGGATTTATTCCATTTCATTTAAAAGATTCCAGCTAATTAATTAACGGTAAAAAATTAATTATTTTTTAACACAATGATTACTAATTTAATTATCTATAAGATGTAGAGCGAATTTTTTTTTAATATCTTTTATTTAATGCGATTAATCTAAAAAAAATTTATTTTTTCGAAAATCAAAAAAAGGGCTTCTATAAGTTGTAGATATTTTAAATAGCTTTAATTTTAAAAAAATTTGAGGTCGATAGCTTCAAAATTGTGGCCGTTGGAATCTCCCAAAATTAGCACCCCGAGACGCGCACCATAAAATAAATTTATAGGATAGTAGAAACCCGCCTGCAAAAATGTTAAAATATTCACAAACTTTCCAAAAAAAAAAATTAGAGACAAATAAATAGAAAAAGAAATTATAAAATTATTTCAATTTCAATTTCATTATTTTATATTATTATTATAAAGATGAAAGCGATGAGATGAGAAAAAAGTTCATTTTATAATAATCTTATTTCTTTTTTATTTCTATTGTATGCAGAAATATTTTCAAGAATATTTTAAAGCCTCTGACACCTCTTTGAACTGGCAAAAAGTATTTTTCATTTATAATTCAGAATTAAAAAAAAAAGCTAATTATTTTCTTATATGTTAAGCGAAAGGGTATTTTAAATGAATTTCATGCTGATTTGTTTACTTATTAAATGAAGCTCTTCTCTTTTCCCACCCAACTTTTTAAATATTAATGAATCTCTTTTGCCATGATTAATTCTGGGTGGCCTTTCACGTTGTAATTTTCAATTATGACTTTTACTTTCTTCAATTAGTGAGGAGATCTCCTCATTTAGATTAACTAATTTTGAAAATATATGAGATGTTAAGAAAATAAATTATAAAATATTATGTTAATTAATTATAAAAGATAAAGATCAAGTTTATATTAATAAATATATTTTCTATAACTTTTAATATAAAATATACCTAATAGAAAATATTTTAGCGCTCTCTCTTTGAAAATATATCTTTAAAATATAGTAAGCTGGAACTAAAAAAAAATATTTTTAATAATAAATCTAAATAGCGTTACTTATATTGCTATTGGAAAAGATATTTAACGGTAAAGATAAATTCGATTCAGTATTTTAATGATAATTCTTATTTATAATAAATATTTCCTTAATAAAAAGATGACTATGAAAAATTTTTGAATATGAATATAATTAAGGTACTAATCTTTTTCGTTCTAAATTTTTTGATGCTTCTTTGTAAGACTTTTTACATAGTCTTTAGGCTGTTTTCATTAACGATAAAATACTGTATATAATGACTAAATCTTTTATTCATATTTATTTAAAATATCCTACGATCCTAGTTAAAATATTTACAGGGGGATTGTACGGCCTTCTCTTCACCAATATGAACGAAAATTTTTTATGGGAAGTAATTAATGAAAAACAAATTCTGTTAAGGGGCGAGTCTCGAAAAACCTTTATTATCCGAATTAGAAGGTGGTTACTCTAGGCGGCAAGAGATGGCGTTAGTTCTGCCCATAGGGAAACAAGCATTTTAGTCCATTTTATTTGAAAGGTTCCAGCAAATTAAAGGCAAAAATTAATTATTTTTTAACACAATGATTACTAATTTAATTATCTAAAAGATATAGTCCGAATTTTTTTAAATGATCTTTTATTCTGCACTGAATGCTAGTATGTAGAGGAGGTAGTGGGTAGTGTAGTAGAAGAACACTCCCAAGTTAGCCACCAAAGCTTTTAGAAATATTTCTTCGCAACGGCAAATCTTTAACATTTTTTTTTAGACGAATCTTTGAGAAGCGTATTCCCTCGCTTTAACAGAATTTGTTTTTCATTAAGTATTACACATAAGAAAAATTTCTTTCAAATCGATGAGGAGAAGGCCGTACACTCCCTTTGTTAGTAGGAAAAATATTTAAATGCTCAGGAAAACGGTTAAAGCTCCAAAATTTAAACATGTATTGTAATATAAGTTTTCGAAAGAGTTCATAGCTTAGACTCACAAGTCAGAAGAAAACATATAGGTATATTAGTAAGGAATATTTTCAACTCAAAGAAAGGTTTGAATATATTGATATTTTGATTCGACGATGGATTCATTTGTAAGAGCGAGAACTGCGAAATATGTGAAAGTTTTTATAAATACAATATATTACATTTAAGAGTTAGAATAATCTTTATTAAGGTATTATTTTATGCCATTTACTGAATTTGGCAGATCTTTAAGTTTAAAGAATCGCAGCCGACTTTAACTACAGGTGGCACAGCTAATAAATTGGCCTATATTTTTTGCTAAAAACAAATTTAAATAATTTATTTTTGTTTTGTGAAATTCTTTTTAAACATGTTAGTCATCAATTAGTTATCCATATGTCTTTTAACAAATGCTCAGTAACAAAAAAAAAAAAAAAAAAAACAAAATTCATAGAACTTCCTTTTTCATAAAGGAAAAAAATTAAAAGAAAAACAACCGTCCTGGTCATCCCATCTTTGTCAGTTAGTTGACATTTCAAATGGACAGGACGACAAGAAGAGATCTGAACAGATGGCCGAATGGTGAATTTAGGCCACTCGTATTACTTATTGCCTAGCAACCAATTGGTGACCACCCAAGCTGGCGACCCTCAGAGGGACTAATTAGTTATTAATTAATGTCACCGAATCACTGTGAAATTTATAGCAAATATAATATTCTTTCTATAATTGAATTAATAAAATTTAACATATTGTATGAAAAATTTTATTATACAAATGATCAAAAAAAATTATATTACACAAACAAATTTTCGTTTAAGAATAATAAATTATAAATAGGCTTATTTTCTAAGGATTGTCGGCGGACCTGACCGCCACAAAGAACAACCAAGCCACCAAAATAACTGTTGTTAAGCAATGAACCTCGGGAACCCCCAAGGAACAAGTTCGCTATTGACCGCCGGAAGACATAAGTAGGACTATTTTTCATTTAAAAAGATTTATTTAAATTTAAAAATCCTAAAATGCCCTCAGAGGCCATTCAAGTATTACTGTACTTGAGTAGACTGTGGAATAAAACTTGCTTACTTTTTCTGGTAAGAGAAAGGGGTTAATCAATTTCTTAGGTAACCCCCTTAAAAGTTTGGGACGAATGAAAAATGAAATGTTTTTCACTTCAATCTTTTCTAAAATTCTATTTATTTTAATTTGTTTCCTTCGTAAAATTTTATGCCTTATATATTCATTTATTAGGAGATAAATTTGGGAAAACCGAAGCAGCTATTAACGATTTGTTTGCTCGTGTTGGCAAAAAGGGAGATCTGAAAAAATCAAAATCTGTTTCCGTAATAATTGAATTGATACTCTGTAGGTGTAAAAATGTATCATATTAAAAATCATTAGTATATTTAGATAATATAAAATAACATTTAGTAGGAAATATTTGATTGAGCAAGAAAAGGTCAAGAAAAGTTTTTTATTCTTGCTCTTTTCAAAACATATTTTTTAAACCCCCTGTTCATTTCAATATTTTCTAAAATTGTTCTATAACAGTGTAATTTATTTTGTTTCTTTTGCAAAATTTTACGCACGCGTACTTGTTCAGGATTTGAGATAAAATTGGAAAAACGATAGTATTTAAATCGAAAATATCTAATTTTTTCCAGTTGATCAAAATTCTAAAAATTCGCCCCTCAGAAATTGAATTCTTATTTACAATTATTAACAGTAGCGTCATTTCAACTTTTTCTTGGAAGGGGGAACTTTTTTTTTAATTTACTTACAAATAGGTATCGTAAATTTGGTCAAAAGCATAGGCGCCGGAACTGGGGGGGGGGGCAAGGGTACATTGCCCCCCTGGCATCCTACAGGGGGGGCAGAGGGGGGCAAAATTTCTTCTTTTATTTCATTTATTATTAAAAATGATATATTTTTACTTTTGAAAAATAAAATCTAAATTAAAAGAGTAAGAAATTAATTTTTTTCCAAAAATTTTTGAAAAATCACTACCAAATTTTTTAAAATTTTAATTTTATTAAAATTGTGATTTTATTTAAAATTTTTAAAGTTTTATAGAAGATTTGTTTTTGTTTTATACTATTTAAACATATTAAATTATTTTAATTTTCTAAAAAAAATTTTTTTGCCCCCCCCCCTGATTCAAATTCGTTCCGGCGCCCCTGGTCAAAAGATATTTATTTTTTTAATTTTTTAGAGTTTATATAGCCGTAGATATTTTGAAATATTTTTATAAAATTTAAAAAAGATCAGAACCCTTGGGAGGGGGGGGGGGAATGCCCCCACCTCCTCAAATGGCGCCTCTGATTATTAATAAGATATTTAAAAAATTATTTTAAAAAGACTAAGATATAAAAGAGTAATAAAAACTTAAATGAGAAATTTCACTATTAAGAACTCCTGCATAATAGGCAACCAAACAGACTTTCCATTGAGAAGTTAAAGTCCTACAGGCGAAAATATTTAATCATTTCTAGATAAATTTTAATTATTTTGTAATATTCATTTAAAATATAGAAAATATTTATTTATTTGTTTATGAACTATACATTAATGTATCATCTTTATTAAATATATATCTTATATATCTATTCAAATAGAGCGATAAAATTTAATGATCGATAGAGGAGTGAGTGGTCAAGTTCGTAAAAAAGTCAGGACTGATATATTAATTAGATTTAATGGACCTAATAAATTGAATTTTTATTATATTTGATAAAATATTTTTAATTGTGAGTGACAAAATTTTTTATTTTGTTTAAAAAGCACTGTTGGCATTGGGCTGATTGGGCAAATGGATCTCAAAAAGATAGACCGGGCTACAAATGAGAAATCATATGCACATCCCATGGCCCCCGGGAATCGAATCTCCAGCCTTTCCGGGGCATTATTAGATATATCTCTATGACTTAGTTTAGTCCGAAACAGGGCCGGATCTAGGGGGGGGGGGGCAGTGGGTGCATGTGCCCCGGGCGGCAGATATCAGGCAGCGGCAATTAAAGAAAGATTTACTAAAAAAAAGGTAAATGATATGAATTTTGTATATAAAATTTTAAGGAGGGGGCGGCAAATTAGATTTTGGCCCCCCTAAAAAATCTCCTAGTTCCGGCCCTGGTCCGAAAAGAATCGAGATGTTTTGAATATTAATATCGAATTCAAATATATAAATCTCGAAAATCTATACTATATAATAATAGCAGTGTGTCCGTCTGTCCGTCTGTCACGCTCTGTTTGACCAACTTGCCGTTGGAATTTTGAAACGAAATTTTGCAGTCTTAAAGAGGACGCTATGGAGAGTCTCGTGTCCCGAAATTCCTATAACTTTTTGAGTTATTAATTCCTAAAGTTACGATTTCTCCCATAGGAAATGTATAGAGAAATATTTAAGTATTCTTTGCAGTTGTGTATTCTTTGAATGTAAATCTTATAGTAAGGAATAAAGAAAGAACGAATGCAGCTATTTTTAATTCGTTTATTATTATTTCGGTCAGATTTGAGAACATCCTCAGGACTGAAGTGTGTGAGGAGTTTTATAGACTCACTTCAGCCCTGAGGATGGTCGCAAAAAGTGCCTAATAATGGAATTAAAAATAGCTGCATTCGCCCTTACTTTATCCCTCACAATAAAATATTTTTATACTTGACAATAAGAGGATAAAGGAGCAAGCAGCCAGGTAGTTAGTCTCCACGAAATGAAACTCTCTATTGAGGAAACAGTTTCAGTTTTAATGAAATATAACCGAAGGGGTTTTAATGAAATAAAAACTGTTTCCTCAATAGAGAGTTTCATTTCGTGGAGACTAACTACCTGGCTGCTTGCTCCTTTATCCTCTTATTGTCAAATATAACAGCCACTTCATCTCTTCAATCTATTTTTATACTTTTTAAAAACTTTTTTCTATATATTTTTATTTATTTATTTTATTTTTCAGAGTTCAGAGGGGGGAGGGGCGATAGAATCCCTTAAAGTATTTTAAAAAATAATTATTTATTATAATAATATTATGTAATTTAAATGTGTTGGCTATAGGCCTATATAAATGAGGAAATAATTACAAAGAATATGTAGGCCTAAATTAAAAAAATTTTCTAAAAAAACAAGACGAAGGTTTTTAATATTCATTATCTCGTGAACGTAAAATTTCTATTAAAATTTATTACAGCGATATTTAATTATGAAGTACTTATCCATTAATATTTTTTTTGAAATGAGTCCAATGTTTATGCGACACATTAATGTTTTATATTATCTTTTAGCATATAATTGAAATTAACGGGTCTTTAAGATGATCTCAACCCTAAAGGCGACACTATTAATAAATTTGATAATATTAACTCTCTTCAATTATAACTTAAGAAATAAATATTCCCCAAGCAATTAACTTGAAACCAAAAAGCTTTTTAATAAATACAAAGAAAAATTAGTCGTTTTGTTTTTCTCTAAATATATTTATTACAAATAAGTATTCTATGAAAAAAAACTAGTCATAGGCCTATGCTCTAATTTCTAAGCATAAATCATTTCATTATTATTTTATCCTTCCTCTAATAATAAATTTATTTATTTATTTATTTTTAAATTTAATAGCTGGCGCTTGTGACGTCAAAAGTTTAATTTTTAGCAACACGTGTTACTCTCCGCGTGGGTGCATTTGTGTATATTTAACTCCCAAACAATGATGTTGGCATGTCATCTGGATTTTAGATGACATCTGTGTTACAGTTTTTTCTCTTTTATTTTCTCTAATAGGGCGACAGACATTTGGTTCCCACGGGATGATATAAACAAATAGACGCAAAAAGTGAAAATAAGGACACTCACTTCCCTTTATTTTAAATAGATAATAGGAACAATAAACGCGTTTTTATATTCTTCCTTAATTAACATTAATTTCCTTAAATTAAATTTAAAAAGTTTATAAAATATCACAATTACAATATTAAATTGTTATCTATTAGGCTAGTAAGTGGGAATGGCAAAAGAGCAAAATATTTCGGAAATAATTCAACAATTTTGGTAAAAAACCCCAAATTTTTTATTTAATTCATTGAAGACAGAACCAAGATGGCTAATGCCATTATTAGATCAGAAATATATAGAAAAAAATAAACTCTTTGAGATTTTACTAAATAAAAATTTGAATTAGAAAAAAATATCTTAAAAGAATGTAGACCTATTGAAGACCTTGGAGAGAGTAAACTTTTCAAAAATAACTTTGAGAGGAAGGGCAGAGGCAGCCAAAAAGAAATAATTCTGAATGCTATAACAATTTTCCGGAGACGTTTCGATGCATTTATTAGTGCTTCATTAACAGTCCTTTAATTGTTTTTTTTTTTTATGCTCAGGACTGATGATGGAGCACTAATAAATGCACCGAAACTTCTCCGGAAAATTGTTGTAGCATTCAGAATTATTTCTTTTTGGCTTCCTCTGCCCTTCATCTCAAAGTTATCATCACAGCCACCACTTCTTAATTGAATATTTTCAAAAATAATTTCAATTGAATAACCAAGCAGAAAGAGGTATTATAAATTTATAATTTGGATAAATAATTCATTTGAATGAATTGAGAAAAATTTGATCTTTTTTATATCTAATCTATTTGACAAAAAAATCCATTTGCATATAAATAAAGAATAATTCTAATATTTTAAAATTAATTAGATAATATTAAAAATTCAGAGTTTTCGAATTATCGAAATTCTATGCTATTTTTCAATAATATATAGGGTGCCCGCAAATAACAGGTAGCTAGAAAAGGAGATGATTCTACATGAAAAAATAAGGCTTTTTTCCTATAAACTTAATATGCCCAGACGCTTCGTTTTCAAGATACAGGGGGTCAAACTTGATTTTTTTTTTTTTTTGCTAATATCTCGAGAACCTTTTGAGATACAATGTTTAGTTTCTGTACACGATTTATGTTCATTATTCCGCTTGTTTTATATGTAAAGTGTAAAAATTGTATCTCAAACGATTCTCGAGATATTAGCAAAAAACAAAAAAAAAATATTCAACTTTGACCACCTGAATCTTGAAAACGAAGCGTCTGGGCATATTAAGTTATAGGAAAAAAAAGTCTTATTTTTTCATGTAGAATCATCTTTTCTAGGTACCTGTTATTTCCGGGCACCCTGTATAATATATAAGTACGATTAGATAGAGAAGAAAAAAAATCGATCGAGATGGGAAAATGAAAGTATTATTATAATAAATTATTTTCTATGCATAACGAATTTAATAAAACTTTTTTCTTTTGATATCGTGAGAATCTGGTGATTTATTTTTTCAGCTTTTCAATTTCTCCTTATTTATAATAAATATCTGATAACTTTTGTATACAATAGACAATATTTGCTTTTTCGCAGTTGGAACGCATTATATTTGAAGAAGAAGACTCAATAACGGTACTTGAAAATTACACTTTGCTCACTCTCTGCTGATAATAATAGTTATGGGTAAGTTGATGCTATTAATAATGAATAATTCCGTAATGTAGTCTAATAATTTTTTATTGGTCGTAATAGGCCTTAGGTATTTTAATATATTCCTCCTCTCAGCCTCACCCCATTAAAAATAAACAATTTTCTAAACATGAAGTGAGAATTAAATTACATTCACTCCTATTTACTGAGATTTCAAGCTTGAAAAAAAAGCAACCTGAAATTATAATTTAATGATTTTCTAGTTTTAAGAAATCAAGGGGCAGGAGGGCCTGGCAACGGAGAAGAGGAACCCACAATCGTTGCGGTTAAGCGATGGCAAGCGGGAAAAATAATTAAATTTATTAAGACCAGTCCTCGGTGGTTGTCCAACAAACACAATACAAATTTAAATACAACAAAACAAAACAAACAAAAATAAAAATGTTTGCCCATTAACAATCAACATGTTCATGCAATTCCATCGAAAGGAATAAATAAAAAAAATTATCAAAAATTCGCAAAAGCCACGAGACCAGGAGTAAACGTCGCATTAGCCATCCCGACCATCGCCTTAAGCTGTTAAGGAAAACCTGGCCAAAACCTTAACAAGGATGGTATGACCTCTCTACCTGAACTATTCTCTGCGATCAAGAACTAACAATGGCCGGGGGGAGAGTTGGAGGTGCTACCTTTTGAAGTGGGGTTGGCCAGGAGTGATAAATAAGGATTGGTAAATGAAAAAAAAGGAAAGATAATATTTAACGGATATCGTTTAAAGCTAAAGAAGGGAGAAGAGTGAAGGAGGAGAACTAACAATGTAAATAAAAAATTTCACAGAACTAGCACATTAGGACTTGACAAAAATTATAGATTTAAAAAGCTTGGGAGCTAACCGTACTATGTATTGTAATGTATTTAAATAAAATTCTAACCCCTAAATGGCCGAGGTAGGTGAAAAGGGTTTTAAAAAAATCAAGGGTCGAGTATTAATAAATAAAATCAACAAATATAGATACATAATTAAGGAATATCTTGGAAAAATTTTTGAATTTGCTTTAAAACCTGATATCTTGGGACAGAACTTAATCCTTAGCGATTCGTCCTCAGAAAGTGATATTAGTAAAATATTTCTGCTGGTGTGGAGAAGGTTAGCTCTCATTTAGGATATTCTAATTCAATTGGATAAAGGTCCTTGAGCTATGATTCAGAGGTGGAGCATTGGCTTCTGATACCAAAGATCAAGGGCATGCATCCCGTCCCAGGCGATAAAATTTATTTCAATTGAATTCGATACCAATTGAAATAAATAGGGAAGGGGTCTAAATGGCCTCCGATGCCGAAAAAGAACTTAAAAAATTAAAATTGGATAAAAGTCCAAATTAAGTAATTACGATTTGTTTTAGAAAGATAAATATAGTCTATTGCTGGGTTGAGATGTATGTCTTACAGTACTAAAAAATAAAACGTTTCATAAAAGAAGTTTCATAATTTCTAAGGTGCATCAATGAAATGAATTAAAAACCTATCAATATTAGTTGTGTTGAATCATTTTTAAAAATTAATTAATTCCATTTAGAAAACAAGAAAATTGCAGATCTATTTACATACTTGCGTGTAAAGATTAAAGAACAAACAAACACGAAACCCGCAAGCTATTTTGTCATCAAACAAAAAAAAAAAAAAACTCATTGGTTAAGAGATAAGTTACTGATAATAATTTTACAGTTTGCAAGATCAATTTTTCAAAACATGATTAACGTGAAAATATCTCCATATAAATTTGACTAAATATAATAATTATCATCTAACTGTTTAATATAATTATAGTGTGAAATGAATCAGTTATTTTAAATTGAAATCGCTGACGATATATTTTAACACCACAGTCAATTGAGCCAAAACGAGGAAATTTCTAATTTGCCAATTTGCTTTTGAAAAGGAAATGAAAACGAGATCATTTTATGATTAAAAAAAAAAAAATAATTCTCTGTGAAAAGAATAAGAAAATAAATGGATTAAGGGGTCGGAGGCTGAGTTTCTTTTTATTTATATTTGAAGATTCAATTCAAACCCACAGGGGGTTTGTGGCGCACAGAGAGAAATTATCTTACGAGTTGATTTTCTATTGCCTTAGGAGATAAGGTAGAACTCAGGGATTTAGCTTCCTGTCCTAAGTGATAAAATTTATATTGGCTACCAAATGATTTAAATAAATGCGTCAATACGCCCTGAGATGATAAAAAGGAATACTAGGGTCTGTTTCTTGCTCTGATTTTCCTCTTTTCAGAGAAATTTTATGTAATTGTCTTCCGATAGCTAAATTTTTTGCACTTTCTCTTACCGATATAAATATAGCCTAGAGGAAGTATTAGATTCATGTCACAAATTCGATGTCGAGATTTTGATGGAAATACATGTTTTGAGATTTCTGGAGTTCAAAAAAGTGGGTCCCACAAATGGCCTGTCGCCCTCGGGCTTGGCGTAGTTGGTAGCGCTTCTGCCTTGTATACCAAGGGTCGAGGGTTCGAATCCCATGCAATTCGAGGCCAAGGATTTTGGATACCAAATGGCTTAAATAAGAATGCCTGGACTCCAATATACTATGTATATATATATTCATAATAACGGTTATCGTATAAATCCTTAGGCCTATATGGCCTAAGTTGCCGAATAGACTGTGTGTATGTGTGTGTGAATTTGAGTGTGAATGGAAAAAAGTGTATTAAAAAAAGGGTCTGTCAATTTCAAGAAAGAAACAACAAAACAAAATTGATCAAAGAGTAAAGTACTTTACTAATGTACTTTTTTTGATTTTTTTAAAAATTCGCTCTTAACGATTTTGAGGAAAAATTATTTTTTAGATGCTTTTTAAAATGTATATTCTCATTTTGCCCTCAAAATTGTTTTGATCACACTTTACTTTTGTAGTTCATAGTAAAGATAGAAGTCATGAAAACAAAATACGTTTTACATCTAATATATAGGAGGAAACTGTCCATACAAAAAAATTGACGTGAAAAGCACAGAACACAATTTTCAATTATGGAAGGAAAGAGAAAGTTATGTGCTGTGCGACCATTCACAATAAATTTTTTGTATTATTTTAGTTTAGTGTTTAAGTGCCAGAACTAATACGCGTACTAAAAATCGGAAACTGTTGAAATAAATGATACAATTTTTTTTTTTTTTTTAAGTTTAATGAATGATAATTTAATGAGTTCTTCATCAGTTTCTTTCTTTAATAATACAGACAAATCATAAAGAGAACTCGAACAAGCTTTTATACTTATAATTTCTCAAATTGACTGAACAATCTAATTAAAAGAGAGCATTGAAATCTCTATAGATAAAGGTATTTTTTATATTTGAAAAAAAAAATTCTTTGTGTGAGAAAAAAATAAAATTGTTATTACACTTAACTTATTTTATCATGAATGCCTTTAAAAAAAAAAAAAAAACTAGGTTATATTTTACGTCATAATCTAGTTTTTCAATATTAGAAGAATTTTTATTATTTTAATGAATAAAAGAAAGGAGTTGTTGTGATAGAATTTAATTCCACGTCGCCTAATTAATCCAATCCTGTAAGTTGGTATGTGAACGAGACTGTTGACCCTTTGAGAAGGACATTGTGCGTGTTAAGGACTTAATGTGTTGCGCGGTCTTAATGTATTCCCAACCGCCTTCCTATTTATCCCTAACAACTATGTAAGTTACCAATTAATTGAAAATGAGTGCAAATTTACCCATCAACGTCAACGAGATGATTGCGGTCAGATTGAGTTCCTTAATGGCCTCCCTCCCCCACACACGGTTCTTTTTATAACCTTAAATCATCATCGTCTTCATATGGATGCATTTCGTCATTAATATTTGCATTTTTTTAAAAGTCAAGAGGTCTTATTAACATCAAGGTTAACATGCATTGGCTTTGAGTAACAAATCAATTGATCATTTCAAGTAGAGCCGAATAATAATCAAAGCACGCGGGAAAAAAAGGTAAAGTCATTTATAATAATACTTACAAATTTATTTGTATCTACTTGAATTTCTTGGTTAGCAAATAGATAAAATTCTTATCTTTTTGGAGCACAAAAGTAAGATAATGGTCTTTTATTCGTGACCTAAGGTCCCTAACTAGTCCAAGACTGTATGAGTAAATCAAAGAAATCAAGGGCAAAATGAGAAAATACATTTTAAAGAGCATCTAAAAAATAATTGATTTTTGAATTTTAATTAAAATCCTTATAGTGAATTTTGAGAAAAAGTACATCAGTAAATTTCTTATTCTTATTTGTTCACCTTCAGGAGGGTACCTAACTTAAATATAAAATTTCAACCTCGTAGCTCGTTTCCTTATATGACTTTTGAATAAAGATAGTCAAACAGACAGACCATTTTGTGCAAACGACATTTTTAGACTCAGAGGACCTCAAAACGTGTATATCCATCAAAATCTCGACCTCGAATTTTTGACATGAAACAAATATTTTATAGTCTATATATTACATATATACAGTATAGGTAAGAGCAGGGCCGGAACTAGGCAGGAGCAACAGGGCAGAGGGGGGGGGCAAGGGGGTCATCATGCCCCGGGCACAAATCACAAAGAGGCCCCAGATGGTCCTCAAAACAAAAAATTAATGGATAATTTTTATTTTTATTATAATTGATTTCTGGAAAATATATTTTAAATTTAGTGCCAGTGGAATATAATAATTTTGTATATTTTAAATATAATATAGTTTTCGAATGAGGGGGGGGGGGGGGCGCTAAAAAGGTATTGTGCCGCGGGCGCGAGTTAAGCTCGCTATGGCACTGCAACAGGGGCACGTGCCCAGGGATCTCAAGGCAAGGCCCGAAAGAAAGATCGAAAAAATTCGCATATATTGTATTAAATTATTTAAAAAGGTTAGGCCACCTATAAATAGGGGGAAATAATAATAATAATAATAAATTAGAAAAATGCACGTAAATTAATGGGGGTAGAAATCAATGGAAACATAAATTTCTAAAATATCTTTAGTCCTCTTCGAAATTTGTTTTTTTGGTGGTACTACTGGTTAAAACTATTATTAAATAGCTTTAATTAATTCGTATATGGGGGACGAGTGATGAGGACTTGCCTAGGGACCTTAAAAACCCTGGGTAGGAGGGTAGGAGAAAGGAAAAATGCTTCCGAATCGATTTTTGTATACCCTGGTATATGCCTATATTATGACCAGAAAGAGATTTTTTATTAAGCTTTAAGTTTTTGCCATCTAAAGGAATTAACACGAACGAGATTCACAATGTGATAGATCAAATAAATCAATTTGTTAAATAAGTGAAAGTTTAAGGATAAAATAAATATTCCTTAAAAGAATATAGACAGTATCAATAATAACAATTTTATTTATCCTATAATAATTGTTTTCTGTATAATATTAATAATTCGAATCAAATTCCCATATTTGTTTTCCAAATATGTCATTTCTTAATAATAAAAGAAAAAAAAGAACACGACATGTCCTCTCTGTTCATTTTCACGTCTTTTTACTCTATGCAAATAAATTCATTGTTTGTCGCCATCTCGATTTTCGCATTAGTATGAGATATGTGGACTTCAATACGGATATAAAGGCTTTCCTTTTGTATACCTCTTTGAATATACATAAAATATATATTATTTATGCTCCTTTTGAATAGTAACACATATCGCGGGAGAGAATTTATAAGAAGTATTGTCTTCGGAATAGAAACGTTCCCATAAGAAGAGGTTTCGATAACTTCTACACCCTAGATATATTGTCGGTTATAAATTTAAGAAATGCCGGAAGGGCGGACAATAGAATCGCAAATTTAGAAAAAAAAAAAAAAAGAAGCACCGACTGAGCGTGTATAGTCATCTCTGCTCTTTAATCCTTTTTTTTATATAAATAACAATTTAGCAACAAAGTTATTTTATCATAAAGTATTTTGATAAAAATAATTGATTGGTTTTAGCAGAAATTGAATCATTATACTACGGACTTTAATCTTGTTTTCTTTTTTTTCCTAGAGGTTTTTTTTTTTTTTTGATAAGATAAAACAAAACTTTTTCACTAATTAACAACATAAGGTAATTTCCAAAATTTTTTTAATACATGTATTTAAAAAAAAAAAAAGTTCTGAAGTTTAAAAGTAAATTTACAAGAAGTATTCAAATTCAGATTCATCAGGTAAAGATCTGCTAATTAATAATTATCCAAAAATTGGTATTAAAGAATAAGATACGTCATTATTTTTTTTTTTTCTTTTTTAAAGATAAGCAAACTAAGAAAAATTTTTTTTTTTTATTTAGGCTACTCAACCCTTCATAAATCTAAAATTCAGTGGAAAATTTAATAAATATGAATATATATAAAGGTGCTCAGGGGCCCATATCTTTTGAGGTCAGACCGTGCGACGGGCCGGCCTGTTCTATTTATTCCAGTCGCAAAAAAAAAAACGCACTCCGGGGAAAGAAGAAGAAGAATATACCATTAGGGTGGCTCTTAGCTACTACTGGGGAAAATTTTTTTGAGATTTTTTTGACGCTACCCCTAGTTTGGTGCCATTGCCAAAAAATAACCTGTGTAAAATTTCAGCTCAATCGGATAGGGGAAAGGGTGCCCCAAGAGCCCTGAAAATCGAAAAAAATCAGAAAATATTCATTTTATTTATTTATCTTGTTAAATATAAATTATATACAAAAAAGTGTTATATAAAAGTTGTAGATCTATAAAAAATACACATAATAACTTCTATCAGTTTTTCATGTACGGCTAACGGTTTCAGAGAAAACCGCGAAAATCCATTTTTACTTTCTCTTACCTATACATGTAATATATATAGAGAGAGAAAATATTTGGTTTCATGTAATAAATTTGATGTCGAGATTTTGATGGATATACACGTTTTGAGATCCCCTGAGTTCAAAAAATGGTTTATGCAACATGGTCTGCCTCGGTGGGGGTGGGGGGGGTGGGGTGGGGGTGTTTTGTGAACAAAATATCTCATGAACGAAAAGAGCTAGGAGGTTGAAATTTTATATTTAATTAAAGTACCCCCCTGGCACATGACACAAGCTTTAGAACAAAATCGGCCAAGAAGTACTAGTACTTTACTGATGTACTTTTTCAGTTTTTTTTATTTTCGATTTTCTCAAAATTCGTTCTAACGATTTTGATTAAAATTCATAAATCAATTATGTTTTAGATGATCTTTGAAATATATATTCTCATTTTGCCCTTGAAATATTTTTGAAGCACACATTAATCTTGTACTTCATAGAAAGATAGGATCAATGGTTCTCATGATAACAAAATATAAATATTTTTCTATATTTATAAATTTTACATTTTAAAATTCACATGTACCATACTTTTAGACACTAAATATATGTTGACTGAAAAATCTGGTGTGATAAGCACAGAACACAACTTTCAAATAATTTTTTATCATGAGAACCATTGATCCTATCTTTCTATGAAGTACAAGAGTAATGTGTGCTTCAAAATATTTCAAGGGCAAAATGAGAATATATATTTCAAAGATCATCTAAAACATAATTGATTTATGAATTTTAATCAAAATCGTTAGAACGAATTTTGAGAAAATCGAAAATAAAAAAAACTGAAAAAGTACATCAGTAAAGTACTAGTACTTCTTGGCCGATTTTGTTCTAAAGCTTCGTGTCATGTGCCAGGGGGGTACTTTAATTAAATATAAAATTTCAACCTCCTAGCTCTTTTCGTTCATGAGATATTTTGTTCACAAAACACCCCCACCCCCACTCCCACCCCACCCCCACCGAGGCAGACCATGTTGCATAAACCATTTTTTTGGACTCAGGGGATCTCAAAACGTGTATATCCATCAAAATCTCGACATCAAATTTATTACATGAAACCAAATATTTTCTCTCATATATATATATTACTTGTATAGGTAAGAGTAAGTAAAAATGGATTTTCGTGGTTTTCTCTGAAACCGTTAGCCGTACATAAAAAACTGATAGATGTTATTATGTGTATTTTTTATAGATCTACAACTTTTATATAACACTTTTTTGTATATAATTTATATTTAACAAGATAAATAAATAAAATGAATATTTTCTGATTTTTTGGATTTTCAGGGCTCTTGGGGCACCCATTCCCCTTATCCGATTGAGCTGAAATTTTACACAGGTTATTTTTTTGGCAATGGCACCAAACTAGGGGGTAGCGCGAATAAATTTCCAACTTCGAAAAATAAGAGCCACCCTAATATACCATATATAAATAAAATAGAAATTACATTTTATTATTAATATATTTAGATCCCAGGCACTCAGATGAATAATTATTTAAATCATTTGGATACCAAATGGTTAAAATAAATGTGTATGGACCCCAATATATATCGTAATTATAATATAAGAATCTTTTAAAGTCTATATGGCCTCAGATGCCAAATAGTCTTGAAATAAATAAATGTGTTCAGATGCCGAAAAGATTTATTTATTTCAAGACTATTCGGCATCTTAAGACATATTGACTTTAATGATATTTATAATATTAATTGACAATATACCGGTATATCGAGGCATATTTATTTATATCTTCCATTTGGTATCCAAATGATTTAAATAAATATTCATCGGTCTGCTTGGGATCCGAACCCACGCCCCATGGCTTTATGACGAGGAAGGACTTAAAAAAAATAATAATAATAATTCACTTTATTATTGAATAATCTATTCCCTCCCCCCGTGGCCAGAAGGCTAGAGGTGTTGACAAATGTCAATATTGAAGATCTTAAAGCCACGGGCTCAGGTTCGGATCCCAAGCAGTCCGATGAATATTTATTTAAATCATTTGGATATCATATGGTTTAAATAAGTGTGCCTGGACCCAAATATAATATAATAATTAAATATTGCGTATCGATAAAGTCTATATGGCCTAAGATGCCGAAAAGACTTTAAAAAAAACTCCATCTTGGCTTTCTACAGATCCAGTATACTTAGAATTCACTGGTTGTACATTATAGTGATTGATGGATTGAGCTAATGTATTATTTAGTCTTAACTTGCTGTTCAAAACAAGTCGAGAAAATAAATTTATATATTTCTAGAGACTTGAATGTTTAGTGTAGAAACCATCTGAACATTTTTCTTATTGGTCCATTTGAATTTTGACTTGTTTGGAAAGTTATCTACCTATTAAATACACCTATATAATAACCGCATCAATTTTCTCCTTGTTCGTGCATCATACATCATGTTAATTGATAAATAATAACTGGGGAGCGGGAATTAGAATCACCTCAATGATTATTCAGTCAAAATCAACCACAGAATGCAAACTTGATTTTTTTTTTTCTTTCTATACATTATTTTTACCAGAAGAAGTAGTATATATAAATCTTTCCGTTAACATCTGAAGAAGACCAGAATCTTTAGAAGAGGCCGAAAAACAAATAAAAACAACGGAGCCTCTGTGAATGCCAAAGAAAACATCTTTTTGCACCGAACTAAGGAAATAACGTGTTTTATCTTTTTTTATAACGGGCGAAAACTACTAAACTTAGCATATTTATGCTTTTTGATATATAATATTCAAAAAAATCTTAAATAAGGCAAATTTCTTTTTGGCTACTATTCTCAAAATTCAATTACAAGCAACCTAATTAATTAAATATGGCTGGATGATGTTTGTAATAAATAAATATAGTATATGGTGATGGTTTAAAGACAAAAAAATCTGTGTGACTGGTCACACAGCACACAACTCTCTCTTATTTTTAGTAAAAGAATTAGATTTTCGGTTTAACTGTGGTTCATTTGTAAAAATTACAACGTTTCAGCCACTCATTCTGTGGCCTTCTTCAAGTACAATTCAGCTAAGATTACAAAGGTTGTTACATCTGTGACAATCTTAATTGAACTGATGTCAGAAATGTAACAACCTTTGTAATCTTAGCTGAATTGTACCTGAAGAAGGCCACAGAATGAGTGGCCGAAACGTTGTAATTTTTACAAATAAACCACAGTTAAACCGAAAATCTAATTCTTTTACTAATGATAACAACTGTGAAAGCCTAAATTCCAAAATTTTCTTACTTTAGTAATTGAAAGTTGTGTTCTGTGCTTGTCACACCAGATTTTTTCAGTCAACAAATTTATACTCGATATATTTCGATATATTTCGGGTTGTTAACCCATCTTCAGGAGTTACAAAAAAAAAAAAAACCCACACCGCAATCCTTAAATTTAATAAAATTTCAACCTCCAAACTTAATTTCTTCATGGTTTATACAGACACACACACAGACCATATAGCAAAAAACACTTTTTCTGATTCAGGGACTTCAAAACTTGTGTATATCCATCAAAATCTCGACATCGAATTTTTGACATGAATTCAATACTTTCTATCTTATATTCATATATACCTATAAGTGAAAGTAAAAAGATTAGTTTCTAACCCCCCTCCAAGTTTGTTATAATTCCAGGAAAAGTGAATAGATAAAAGCTTATCACAAAACAAAATAACCAGCTGGAAAGGAAGGAAACCAATGGACCTCAATTTCGAAATTGCAGCTGCTTCAACAGCTGCCCCTCCCATGACTTGGGGTAACAATTTTTTTTTCGTTATATTATTTGTAATTTATTAATTTAATAAAGAAACATATTATATTAAAAGCTATGTGTACTTTACAAGGTGACGGTTGGCAAAAGTGAATATAACTAATATTATTTCGTTTAATTTATTGACATCAGATTGAGGTTTCGGACCAGATTGGAACCATCTTCAGAACTATATATAAATGTATATATAGTTTTGTTGGATTATATACATAGACAAAAATAACAAAATTAATTGGCTTAATTAATTATTTGACTACAAATCATTTGAAATAAATAGGGATGGGGTCTAAATGGTCTTAGATGCCGAAAAAGACCTTAAAAAAAATATTATTTTGACACATGGAAGAAACGTTTTTAAATTATTTGATAAACTTTGAGCATATAAATTTTGAAATTATAAGAATTTGTTGGGTGTGCCAGTGAGTGTATATTAAGACAGATTTATCCTAAAATTTGTTGCTAAACAAAAAATTATTTCTTTATTTTATTTGTTAAATGAATTTTAACTCAGATATGTCTTAATTCATTTTTAATTATATTACAGATCGGATAGGTAGATAATAGGCCTACATAAAAAAATATCAAAATGGTAGAAAACTCTCTCTCTTCCATAATAAATTAAAATAAAAAAATTTGCGAAATTTTATCGACCTAAATTCCTCTTTTAAAGCACATTTATATTATTTTTCGAATTTAATACGATGAGTTTTATCCTCTTTTATGATTTTATGTTTAATTAAAAAACTTTCTTTACAAATTTACGATCCGCCAGTATTTTGTACTTTTAAAATATTAATAATAAATGTTTTATCTTTATAACCTTGCCTCTAGGAAGAATATAAAAATTAGAAAACTTGGCCCTGTTGATTTTTAATTGAATTTATCCATTAATTTAAACCAAAAGACTGACTATTTTCCCCTAAATGATGAACGTTTTTTTCTTAAGAGAGAGACAAACGGACAGACAGCAGCCGGAGGCCGTTAGTTCATTTCTTTCTTATATAAGAGAAGGTGACGGCAAGATCAAGATCGGGTTTCCCTCCCCCACCACTAAAAAACATTCTCTATTATATTCCTGTAATATATGGATAGCTCTAATGCTTTGTGAATAGTTGGCTTGAATTATCCAACAGATAAGTTAAGTGTCTTCTTTACAAAGGAAATCCCTAACTCACCGATCTATAATAAATATCAAACTTTTCTGTGCCTGGAATCAATTAAAGGATGATGAAAAAGGGGAAATCACGAAGACCACGGTCGAATTAATTAATTAATATTTAATGAAATTTATTAGAAATGAAGTTTAGTGTATTTAAAATGATGAATATGTAATTAGATTATCTTGAAATGAATAAATGGCATTAATAATTTTTAAAATCTTCATTAAGAAAACGATTTTCTAAATTTATTATTAATAGAGTCTACCTCGAGAATAAAATTAAATCTTAATATAATTATTTGATTGTGATGTTAGATGATTATGTTACGATATTAATTCACCATAAATTAATAATCCGTGTGTATGATATAATAAATATTACTGTCTTTATTTTATTAAAAAATATTTTATAAAAAAATTAGCGAAACGTTATTTAATTAAATCTCAAGGGTTCGTCTAAAAAAAATGTTAAAGATTTGCCAGCATATCTTAAGCCGTTCCGAAGAAGCATATTTCTAAAAGCCTTGGTGGCTAACATGGTAGTGTTCTTCTACTACACTAGCATTAATTGTAAATAATACATAAAGGTCAAAATATATAAAGAGCGAAAATAAATCAAAGAAATTTGTAGAGCATGCATTTTTTATTCTTACAAGAAACGTTACATATTGAAAAATTGTAAAATTAATAATTATGTGGTTCCTTTGCAAGATGAAGGATGATATTGATCATAAAAACAATGAAAACATTAGAAATGCTATTAGGAATATGCTTCTTCGCAATGCCTTAAGACATGCTGGCGAATGTTTAACATTTTTTTGACGAACACTTAAGAAGCGCTTTAACAGAATTTGTTTTTTTATTAAGTAGGCCTACTACACATAAAAAATTTTCGTTCAAATCGGTGAGGGGAAGGCCGTACACTCCCCTTGTTAGAGAAATAAATGAATATATTGACTCACCGTAACTTTTTCGAGATATTGTTCGAGTTCCAGGTAGGGATCAGCGCCGGCGATGACGCCGGCCGCCCTTTCGTCAGGCCTTAACATATCCATGCAGGGGTCAGAAATTAGATGGTGTCTCGAGGGCCAACATAGTCCTGAAACGGAACAAATTAATTATTATAGAATGATTTTTTATGAATTAAATTAGTCCTAAGGAAGAAAACCTAAGCTGACCAAATGTAATAAAAACTAAATTCTGAAAAAAAAATATATCCTAAATAAATGCTCGACAGGATCTTTTTAAAAATGTCTCTTAAGTCGTTAGTGTCAGACTTGACACGTTGTAAGCACAACTCTGAGGAGTAAATTTCTTGGGAATACTGAGGCGGGTTCCCGTTTCTTTCCTCAGGAGGAGACATCTCAAATAGAGTTGGATAATTTTTTTGCCTTGAGGTGGATTTGAACTCGAGTTGTCTTCAACTCAGCAGTATAAGCTTAATTTTAAAAAATACCATAGATTTAATTAAATTAATAAAATAAAAAAGATTTTATCTTATCAAATTTTTTTGTAAAGAAAAATTTATTATAGTAGCCTACTAACATGTCAATTATCTCTAGTTGTAAATTATAGATTAAGGATTTTATTACCAATAAAGAGTAAGGTGTTTCTCACTAACATATATAATTATCAATTTGTTATATAATCCATAACAGAGCAGTAGTCGGAGGCCCTAACTCCAGAAATTTCAAAAAATAAATAAAGGGGAAAGGAAAATATAGTGTTAAAATTTTAAACGCTGCAGCGCGCTGTTAGAAATTTTGAAAAATGCTAAATTAAATTCTTTTAAATACCGATCACGATACTGATCCATATGTATATTATATGGATATCTATAAATATGATTATAGATTTGTTCGTTTCACTTGCCATGGTAAAAAGTGCACACTATCTTGGTCAAAAGGTGCAAGTTTTACTATCGTGCACATAGGGTGCAAAAATGAAACGAACAGAATGCAGGGCAATGTCTTCTCTCTGACTTGTGAGTCACGGGTCACTGGCATTGTTACAATATAAAAGATAAGCCTATAAGTAAAATTCAAGAAGAAAATCTAATGAGGAGCTAGAAAATTTGCTAGAATACTAGAAAAAATCCTTCTTGTTAAATAAATAAATAAATCAAAGAAATATAAATAAATTATAAATATTCATGAGTTAAACTTCTTAATAGATTTGCAAATACAGATTCTTAATGAAATTATTATTATATAAGCTCTTCATCATATAATTAAATATTTAACAGTGATTTGCAAGAAACCTTGAGTCTTCGTTTATGAATCAGCATTGTTGCCAAAATAACGTCATAGAAAAAGCGGTAAAAATTATGGACAGAGTTGCCTAAGTTTAATCAACAAGTTGTGTGATTTTGACTAAAATATTATACTTAATTTAGTCATTTTAAAGCGCTGGTTGGATGCAAATATATTAAGTTCAAACAAAAGTTTTTTTTGCAAAACTAAAACCAAACGAAATAGCTACGAAATTTTGAATAGGTCTCCTATCAGCCTATTTAAGATTTTATCAAAGATATTATTTGTACGAATGACATAAAGGAAATTTACTTAAAAAATTGGTAAATTATCTTAACAAGTTGGATATTGGCTAATTCCTTCCTCTTACAAAATTAGATTATTTATTATAAGAGTTTTCTTTTTTTTTTTTTTTTTTTTTTTTTTTTTAATTTTATTTAAGGTCATTTTCGGCATCAAAGGCCATTTAGACCCCGTCCCTATATACTGTAGTTTGAGATGATTTTTTTTTTTAATTCATTTTAAGGTCTTTTGGTATCGGAGGCCATTTAGACAGAATTCATCAGAATGATAACTTGCAATAGACAACTTTGTCTTTTATTTGGTATTTTATATTTCTTCAATAAGGAACCACATTTCTATGAACATTCATACGGAAATAATAATCCAAAAAATTTATTTTCATAATGATTTTTATATACCAATATATAATATTGGATATCCTTTCTTATTTACAAATAAACCAGGTACACAGCCGCCAACGGGTCCACGATGCAATCGTCCTGCGGCGGTTCCTCGTCGTTTCTTAATTATATGACAAAAATTTGTTTCAATTATTTTATATGCTTATACATTTGTGTCATTAAGAAATATATGGGTCAAAATCAGACAAAGTTCTTGTATCTAAAATATCTTTATTACACTAGTATACTCATTTAAATATATTATTATCGTATATAGGTATGTATATGTACTATATATAGGCGTGACACTTTCATTGACCGCCAGAACTTTGGAAATTTGTAATTTTTGTATGGTCTTCTCAGGAAAGTTTCATAACATTTAGCGCTATAAACATCTTTTGTTAATTTTTTTCAGAAGTAAACTTAATTTTTCAGATATTCGAAAACGTAAAATGCTCAACTCTCTGATTTTGACCCATATATCCCCATTTAAAATGAAAATAATTTAAAAAAAACCGTTCTTTTAATTTCACTATGATCGATTAAGAAAAAGAAAACTCAAAAAATGACCACCCCCCCCCCCATTTTATCTAAAATTATATTTTAAATTTCGTTAAGAAACAAAGAAAATAAATCATAAAATGTGCACTGCGTATAAACACGTGTTTGTTTGCTTAGCGCTTTATAAATATTTGGCTCATAATCAGTGTTTTTGTACAAGTAAGTAACTCCTAGATTTACTTTTTATCATTCGAATCCCTAAAATAAGATTTTGTTCTTGTTTATTTGACTATACAATGTCAAGGAAGTTGAGAAGTTGAAGATGAAGCGAGAGAGTACACCAAGGATGATTTCATCAGGCGAGTGTCGCATTTTATTTGAACGCCGGCTGCCATGAGAATTGACGCCACACGATTTGTAAAAGGAAGGCATCATCATCATCATCACCATCATAAGACAAAGACAAAGAGGCAGACGACAGTCGGATCCACTTAATCTTAAACCTTCTATGTTGACTTAGAAAAAAAATCCCCCCCCCCCCCCATCTCTCTTCTCACTTCTTAAGTGCGTCTGATTTATTATCATCTCTTTTATTTCCGTTTACTTTGTAGTAGCGGTGAAAAAAAAATGTTTTGAATGATAACCTTACTACAAATTATATAATTATCAAATGAATATTTGAAAAATTTAATTATTTTATAATTTTTTTAAGTCAAAGCCGGGCTCAAAGTAATTGAATATAAATCTAGAAATGTCTAAATTTGATTTCTTTCTTTTTTTTTGGAATTAGAAGAATTAATTATTTAGTGGTATGTATGCAGCTATTTTTATTTCGTTTATTAGACACTTCAAGCCGACGTTTCGGTCAGATTGGCGACCATCCTCAGGGCTGAAGTGTGTCAATAAAACTCCTCAATACTTGAATGGCGTAATTGTGTAAAATATTTATTGCCATTTGATAAGGACCATAGTCTATGCGAATCAGGGCTAGATTAGACGCATAGACTTCGGTCCTTATCAAATGGCAATAAATATTTTACACAATTACGCTATTCAAGTATTGAGGAGTTTTATTGACACACTTCAGTCCTGAGGATGGTCGCCAATCTGACCGAAACGTCGGCTTGAAGTTTCTATTAAACGAAATAAAAATAGCTGCATTCGCTCTTTCTTTATTCCTTACTACAGGGGTTTCCAAACTTTATGTTACCACGCCTCCCTTAAAAATATTTAATCTTATGACGCCTCCCCCCCCCTCCGATTTTATAAAATAATACAAAAACAAAAATTTTTAATGCTAAAAAATATGAATTTATATAAAAATATTTTTTTAATTTATTTTTATTAAAACTACCAATAATTTGGAAAATTGGTCCTGGTGGCCAATATTCGCGCCTCCTCTTAGACTAGTCTGTGCCTCACAGTTTGGAAAACGCTGGTATAAGGGTATTTTATGGCTGGTGGAATTTGTATCAGGAATGAAAGTTAGAAGAAAACGCAACCAGAATGTTTTCTTTAAAAATATATTTTAACAGCTTACTTTTCGGCCTTGGTCAAAGTCATCTTTGGATGACCACTAACAGCTCCGAGGAAGGCTTTGACCAAAGCCGAAACGTCAGCTGTTAAAATATATTTTTAAAGCAAACATTCTGGCTTCGTTTTATCTAACTTTCATTCATGAAGGAAAATATTTTTTTCAAATCTTATTTTCACGCTCTAGGGGGGGGGGAAGGGGGTGAAACCACTGCTCTAATGATTTACAAAAGTAAATCATTAACATTTTTCGTGAAAATTGTTTGAAGTAGGCCTACACTTTACTGATGTAGTATTTCAGATTTTTCAAATTCATTTTCCGCCTCTTTCTTCCATAGAGCCAATGTTAAATCCCTATGAGGATTTGCATGTAAATTGCGATACAATCCAATTCTTAAGAAATTTTATATTTATTTAGGATTCCCTTTTATGTATAAAATATCCAAATATGAGATTAAAATTTTTAAAAATAACTACCGATCAGCTACCTTGATTCTCGTGATGAAGAGATCAATCTGCCCTCGAAACGTTAACAGTAGAAATAAAAAACTTTTTTATTTGTTATTTAATTCTTTGACTGACTCATCGTCTTCATGATTTCAAAATTGACACCCACGCAACAAATTTTTCATCATAATTAGAGGGAATTATAATTTGCCTCTCACTTGTATTAGACTTATATATAAAAACAAAAAAAAAAAATTTATTTTTCTTGATATTGATGATTAATTCACTTGGGATCCTTCCAGTCGAAATTCGTCTTAGTCATTAACTGAATTTGAAAGGTAGAGAGAAACATTATTACAAGTACTTTCCTCGAAGTCAAGTGGGAATTTACTTACGGTATCTCTCTGAATCATTTTTTTCTGATGAAGTAATGATTAGGTTTATGCAAATCTAATTTTTTTTTTTTACAATAAATTCAAAACTTGTTAACAACCTTCAGGGAAACAAATTTGTCATATTCATTTATAAAAAAATACAATTTCTCAAGCAGGATAAATTTTACCAATAAATAATAAATTATATGAATTTTTTTTTTTCATAAACCGACATTTTGATTAAATGTCCTAATTTTTTTTTATTGATTTTCTTTTTTTTTTAATGATGGATTCACATTTTCTTCGTGATTTAACTTAGCAATAAATTTGATTTATTCATATCTTATATTTAAAGATTAAGAACATTTACATTTTTAATTAAATAATTTTAAACAGTATAAAAATTAACATAAACATTAGAATGGATTATAACAAAATTTATATGAATCCCGGGATTGTAAAAGGATTTGATCAAAATGCCAAGTAAAATTAATATGCCAGAAGTAGCGACAGAATTGGAAATTCTTGAGACCATATGGTCACTTGATCCACCAGTGAAAATATAGTTTGACATGTCAAGTTCGATTCAAGATGCCGCAAACGACAGGGTCGTATATAGAAATTTTTTCGGGGGGGGGGGGCAAACTAATTTTTAAATACCCCCTCCCAAAAAAAAAAATATTTTTAAAATTAAAATATCGGATATACCTCCATCTTCCTCTCAAAGACAAATTTTCATTAAAATTTCTTTTTAATCCAGATTTTTCCTTTTTTACCTCATCTCCAAGAGGCCCGGCCCTCTCAGAGACAAATTTTAATAGTTAATTTTTTTTTTATTCCAAATTTTTCCGTTTTTTCCTGAGTCCTGAGGGGTCAAATTTTTTCTGATTTACCTGAGCCCAAAGGGATCCGGTCCTCTCAAAACAAAAGTTTTATTAAAAATTTGCTCATATATTATTAATATATATCATTCTTTTATTTATGCGACGCACTTTTACAAAAAAAAAAAAAAATATAGATATTGGCTATATCCCAATAAATTTGAAAAATTTCGGAGAGCACCCCCCCCCCCACCCCCTTATATACGCCCCTGACAAACGACATGGCGAAGACAAAAAAATTTCTAAAACTTAGGAAATATACCGTACTTTTTATAATATTAATATAAAAATGAGTATGCGTCTGTTTGTCATCTTCACAAGTCGAGGAATAATAATTTAAACAGAACCATTGAAGTGGTGCACGTCTCAAAAGCTGGCAAATTTTAATAATTCATTTCATAATATGTAAATTAGAGAGGCTTCGTATGGGGCTGTTTCCCAAGCACAAGCCTATGACCACCTCACTAAGAATTACATGTAATATAGGCTTATAGTGGGAAAGTATTGTGATCATGTCAAAAATTCGATGTTTTGAGGTCCCCTGAGTCCAAAAAGTGTATCTCTCAAATTGGCTGTCTGTGTGTGTGTATGTCTGAACAATATATCTAAAGAACAAAAAGAGCTAGGAAGTTGAAATTTTATATTGAAGTTAGGTACCTCCCTGGGACATTGGCGTGGGGGGAATTTTTGAATGTTTTAAAAAATTTTATAATTTTTTTATGGTTTTTTTTATTTTTTTTTTTTTTTTTTTTTTTTTGGTTTTTTTTTTTTTTTACTTTTTCTTTTTTTTTTTTTTATTTTATTTTAAATAAATAATAATTATAACATCTATTTGGGTTGGGGTGGGGGGGTGCGGGCTTTTTCCCCCCCCCCTGGGACATGACTAAAATATCCCAAAAAGTAGTAGCCTAGTACTTTACTGGTATACTTTTTCAGTTTTTTTCGATTTTCTCAAAATTGGCTCAAACGATTTTGATTAAAATTCATAGATCAACTATTTTTTAGATGCTCTTTAAAAAGTATATCAGTAAAATTTATCGTTAAAATAGAAAGGTGAAAGTATTCGAAACTCAGCGCTATTTATAAAACCCAACTGGTCAAGTTTGGAACTAAGGTGCTATGGGTAACTAAATATATCTCGGCATAAAAAAATTTGGTGTGTCAGCACAGTACACAACTTTCGTTTATCAAAAGTAAGTGAAAGTTTTGTGCTGTGCTTTAATCACACCAGATTTTTTAATTCCAGGAGAAATAATATTTACCATCAAAAAAACGAAAATAAATTATTATTTATCATTATTACCCTCCACTCACTGAATCTGCCACTGTCTCTCCACCTTACACAAAAAATTTCGCCTCCATCCCTCCCTTAAAAAAATTCTGGGACCGCCATTGTTATTTATATTATATCAAATACAATGAAAATTGTATTACGTGAAATTTGACCTTAAACTTACGAGTCAATATCTCTGTTCATGAATTGATCTCCATCTGTTCCAGTCTTCTCCATGACTTTCGCCTTTTTTTTTTTCTTCTCTTTTGCGCCAGATCAAAAGTTGGATGGCTAAAAAAAAAAACGAAAGAACATAAAAAAAATTCTCTCATGATAATATGGCTGTTCGCGAAACGCATGTTCTCTGAACATATGTCCCTCATAATAATAATAATAATTAGGAATTGAAGTGTGCGCGGCGAATGGCTTCTCAAATTCTCTAAGGCCACGCTTAGAAAAACAAATTATTTTTTTTTTATTTTCATTTCTAATACATTTATTTTTGTAAAATTTTATTTATCTCCATGCACTATTATTAGTGAAAAGATATTAAATATTTAACCTCGCTCAGGGGCCCACATTTTGTGGGTACGTGGATGGCGACCACGAGCTGCCCGAGCTGGGACAGACTGTCCTTCAGTTATTTGTATGTCTGTCTCTTCCTCTTTTCAACAGGCGTCAGACCGTATCACGGGCCGGCCTGTCCTATCTCTTCCGGTCGCAAAAACGCTTGATAGGGTTGGAGGGAAATAGTGAGGTCCGCCGACCCCGCATCGCGGGAAAAAGGCGAGGAGAGAAGAAGAAGAAGAAGATATTAAATATTTAACCCCTCTATTTTTTTAAATAATTGTTTTTTTTTTATGCTAAAAATTAGTTTGGTATATACATATGTTTTAAATTGTTGTCAACAATATACAAGTCCAATTGTCAACAATTTAAAACATATGTATATACCAAACATTTATAGACTAATCTGAGCATACAACAAAACAATTAAAGGACTGATGATGGAGCACTAATAAATGCACCGAAACGTCTCCGGAAAATTGTTGTAGCATTCAGAATTATTTCTTTTTGGCTGCCTCTGCCCTTCCTCTCAACGTTAAATATAAAATTTCAACTTCCTAGATTTTTTCGTTCTTGAGATATTTTGTTCACATACACCCACACACAGATAGACCATGTTGCGATCTGTAAGTGAAACCTCAAAATTTTCTATCATTAGCTTTATATCCTTGCTCTAGCAACGATTAGTAATATTCTTCTTTGAATATTTTTTTTTCTTCTTTTTCTTCCTTTAAAAAAGATTGCCCACCCCTGAATGTTTAACAAAGACAGGAATGTGTTATAGCCTTGTTGCCCTTTTTTTTTTTAATTTTATTAAAAATACTTTCTTAAAATTCAATTTATGATTTGAATTAAATTCAATATCCTAATATAATAATTTATTTTGCCAAAGATAAAATTGAATTTTTTTTTCGATTCGTTTCACCCACTCTCCCTCTTTCTCTTTCTTTTTTGAATCTTCTTCCCAGGCGAACGAGTGATTTTTTAGGTTTTAACCTCCCTTAAGATTTGCTCTTCATTTTCAACTCAGGTTTTTTTTTCTGTCATCCTCCCACAAAAATTTCCCACAAAGTTCACTTGGACCCTTGACCGACCCTCGTCATCTCTCAGGTTTTATTTCCAAAGAAAAATTTAAGTAACAGTAAAATATATAATTTATGATCAGTCTTAAATCAATTTCAATTTTTTTTTTAATAGATTTTTATTTTTTATAGTGAACTCACGAATAAATTTTTAATATTAAATATTTTAAATTTTACAAAAAAAAAAAAGGAAATTTTTATTATAAATAACAATAATATTTTTGGGATAATTTATTTTTGTTAATATTAATAGTTTTGGTGTCATTGCTCAGGGGCCCACGTTTTGTGGGTACGTGGATGGCGACCACGAGCTGCCCGAGCTGGGACAGGCAGTCCTTCAGTTCTTTGTATGTCTGTCTCTTCCTTCCTCATTTCAACAGGCGTCAGACCGTGCGTCGAGCCGGCCTGTTCTATTTCTTCCGGTCGCAAAAACGCATGATAGGGTTGGAGGGAGAAAATTAGGTTTTTAATTTAAAAATGAATTTATTGTTATTATTAATCACACATTAATTAAAGGGGATGAGTGGGTGAAATAGGGGGAGGGGGAGGAAAAAGGTGGGAGGGGGGGGGAAGGGGGGAAAGGGGTGAAAATTTTAAAAATAAGATTGGTAGATATATTTAAAAATTATGTGTCAAATAGTTCAGCACTCTTGCAAAAGATGGCAGGCTAGTCTAACAGCCGATATACCTTCTATCTGGCCTATATTTATATATTGATATGCTTTTATAAAGGATTCATCATATATAATAAAATTTATAAAGTATTTCATTGATAAAAGATCAATTAAAATCAACCAAATGCATTAAATTATTTGCTACCATTCTGACGTCTCTTGGCAAATTTTCGTAATAGGTGTTTTTTTTTTTTTTTGACTTTTGAAGACACACAACGCCCTCTTTTCGGGGAAAAACATGCGTAACTTCTATCTCCTGAACCCCCTTAATATAAGTAACCTCTTAGTAATTTTTTACTTTGTCTTACCCTATATATGAAATATTTTCTTAAGGTGCGCGTCTCGGGGTGCTAATTTTGGGACTTTCCAGCGGCCACAATTTTGAAGCTATCGACCTCAAATTTTTTTAAAATTAAAGCTATTTAAAATATCTACAACTTATAGAAGGCCTTTTTTTGATTTTCGAAAAAAAAAATTTTTTTAGATTAATCGCATTAAATAAAAGATATTTTAAAAAAAGGAGCTCTATAAGTTGTAGATAATTAAATTAGTAATCATTGTGTTAAAAAATAATTAATTTTTTGCCTTTAATTAATTAGCTGGAAAGTTTAGAATGAAATGGAACAAGTTCCGTGTATTCCAATGGGGGAACACTAACGCCATCTCTTGCCGCCTCGAGTCAATCGTGTTTTAACGGTTTTCCGAGACGCGCACCTTAAATACTACTATTTTAAATTTATTTTTCTTGAATATTTATTTTTCGAAATTTCATTAAAATAGAAGGAAATATGAACTCAGATGGAAGTTAATCAACTCCAGTCGAAAAGACCTTCCATCTCATAAAAAGGACGATCTCTCGCCTAACTTTTTATAAAATCCCGTTTAACCACCCCCTACGACTGTGGGTTGTAGGTACCTGGGACTTGGGAGGGGAAATTGAACCCGGGTACCCAGCGGGAGTTGGAATGGCGTACGGGGGTGGAGATTTCATGACGGGACGATTTTTTATCTGAAACACAACGGGATGGTCTTCATCCCCACCACACTCTCAATTCAACAGACCACTCGAAATATATTCCAAAAGTATAGGGTGATTCTGAAAGATATTCCTTCATAGTAACAATAAAATATTTCTAGTAATATACACTAACTAAGCTGTATACTGTTCTATTTTATTAGACATTATATGGAATAATATAATTAAAATATAATTTAACAAAAATTAAATGAATGTAGACTATTAATGAGAAGTCTCTTTCGTCATCTGAGACTATATATAGATTCTTTATTTATTTATAGAATTGATACTAATAGGCTATAATTTAAATAAATCAAGGGATAGAAATTATGCGAGGATGGTCCATCAAGGGCTGGCATTTTCAATTTCAAAATCCTTCTAGACACGATCTTTAGGCTGAGTATTTTATTTTTATATGATAGTTGAGAAATCGTTTTTTTCCATCATCACAATTATTTATTATGCAAATATTTCGGGCTGCATAACGACGCGCATCATTAGTGCAGTTTAGTAGAGGATGTCCTCTAGATATAAAATTTAATTTTTTTTAGTCTTCGGCATCTCAGGCCATATATACTAGGATGGATGAATTTACTGAGCTACTGGCCCTTCCTAGCCACTCGGCCCACACCTCTCGGCGGTCCCTGGTTAACCCGGTCAGGGGCATCTTCATTTTTTAAGTCACTTGGGGTCACCTCAAATTGGGCCCTTTGTGTCTGTGGGGTGAGATTTTGTCCCACTTTCCTATCCTAAGAGGAGAGTTCGGTAATGTTGAAATATTTGCGCCAAGTCCGAGTTGTGTTCAAACTTCAAATCCGTAATCCGCAGCTTATCCGGCCTAGCCACTCGTCTTTAGTGGAGGATGTCGTATATAGGCCTATATATTTCATTTAAATATTTTTTTTAAGTCTTCGGCATCTCAGACCATATAGACATTGAGTTCTGGAAATTATAGACATACTGTAAATAATATTATCCACCTCTTTTTAATTAACATAATTAAAAAAAATTTTATTATTGAGATGAGAAGATTACTTTCTCCTGTTAGAGTTTTCCACTTGGAATTTTCTTTTGGCGTCTTCTTACCTTGAAAATAGAAATAAAATTTTTTTTTTCAATCTGCCAGATTGTTATTAAATATGAACAAAGATTTCCTATTATAATTTATGTGTGAGTGTTTGTTTGACCACCTTTTATTTACACAAAGAATTAAGATTTCAATTGCGGAGTTCCTCTTCTGACTCACCCTATATTATTTTTTTTATATAATACCTGCCGAAAAGGTGAGGGTCTGTTGTGGCCAAGCACTTGTCAATCGCATCGCATCGCAACTTGCGAAACGGCCCTTTGTGCAGCCCAGGCCAGATGCACCTGCCTTGATTACCAGAACACACAATTTTTTCCCTTCACGCTTTTGTCCAGGCCCCGTTAGATGTGATCAGGTCAAATTATTAACACATGCTTTGAGGATTCTCTCATTATTTCAACAGAAAAAAATATGAGTCATTCCCAAAAGGTTCATTTAATTGGATATTTATTTTTACTTAGGTAATTAATTATTCTAATAGATTCGAAAGAATTTTTTCTTAAAAGATTAAGGGCTATTATGGTAACTATAATTTATTATTCGTTATGTTGAATTAATATTTGAATATTCTTGAATTGATTATATCTTTTTTTTTTTTTTTATTTAAATAATTTTTTTTCAATATACAATATTATATAGAGAAGACCATGACCATAGTTCTACCCTTCCCCTCCCCCCCCCACATTCCCTCGAAATCTAGACAACACCTTCGATAATTATCATTATATTTTTCATCTTTCTATTTATTTTTATTTTATATTACATACCTATACAAAAATTATTCAAATTTTTGAAACTTTAATAAAATCATGTCCGTAATTCAGGTTTGGTTACTTCGTATATTAATTTATTTCCAAAATTTGAACATAAAGAATGCATAATTATTAAAATTAGAGAAAATTATTAATCGAACACCATTAAAGGAATGGAGTTTTCTTTAAGATTAATCTATGCGGACTAATTAATTATTCTAACAAAAAAAAAAAAAAAATTGATAAATATGCATTCATTATTTTTTTACGTAGGCTATTTCTAAATCTTGGAAAAAAATTTAATTTTTAAAATATTTTAAAAATAGGGGAATTTTTAATTATAAAACATTTTTTTTTTTAAACATTCACACTTTTTCCATTCACACCACATTCATACAGTCTTTTCGGCAACTTGGGCCATTTAAGACTTTGACGATAACGTCATGAGTATATATTATTTGGGGTCCAGCCATTCTTATTTAAGTCATATGGTATCCAAATGGCTTAAATAAAATCATCGGACTGCCTGGGGTCGAACCCGCGACGTTTGATATACGAGGTTAGCACCTAACTCTACACCAAGCCCCGAGGGCTAATTATAAAACATATTTTGTATTAAATATAAAAATATAAATATTGTATAACGTTTCGACTGCTTATTCTGGAAATCCGGAGAAAAATTACAAAAAAATGCTCGATCGAGATTCGAATACTAAAAAAAAAAAAAAAAAAAGTCAAATGAATTGTTTTTATAAAACAAATATTTTTATTTATTACAATAGTAATATTTTTTTTATTTTTTTAAAAGTCATTTAGGTTATTAAATTCAATAATTATTTAAAAAATTTATTTGAATTTAATAGTTGATTTGAATTCTGAGGTTGGTTGTCTGATTGTTTGTTTCCTGGCCGCGCTGCTTGCAACGCCCTCACTTCCCTTGAACTAATTTCTATTGTTGTGTGTTCAGTTGTTAACATGTCGTTCAGTGTTTTCTATCATTTAGTAATAAAAGTAGATATTTTAAGTGTTTGATATTCATTTGTTTATCAGTGCATTTGTTCCTCAAACAACCAAGAATAATCTGAAATGTCTTCTTTGATAATTTAACTGAATTCATTTAAGGTAAATGAAATAATTTCACCATTTGTTTCTTTGGTTATCAGATGTAAAAAACTACTCTTTAGAATTTAATTTAACTATTTATTTATAGCCTCCCTTCAACTGAGGCAATTAAATTATTTCTCTTTATTGATATACTGTATATAATATATTATTTAGGCATGGAGAGGGGTAAGAGGCATGCGGGGCAAATTAATTTTAGTTGCCTCAAACAAATAATTATTGAATAAGACACAAAATTCCCAAAGAAAGTTTTCAAATCCAACCATGGGCATGTATGAAGCCTAGTAATTATAAATAGAATAGATTAGTCATAGATCGATGACTTTGTCTGGTTTACTAGATATTTCAATAAATATTTGGGTTAATTAGGAAATATAGGTTTTCTAGAATAAAAAATGAAATCTAGGTTATATAAATTAATATTAAAAAAAAAAAATTCATAAATTTTTCTTATGCTATATGAATAATAATTTCTTTAAAAGTTTTTATTTATTAACACTAATATAAATCATTAAAGAAATTTGATTTATAACTAAATTTATAAAAAAATTTCTCTCACCTTTAATTTCGAATATGTAAACCTCACGTGAAAAACACATACGATTTTTAATTTCGCATTTGAAAAATGTTAATACCCTGAATACATTTTTACAACATAATATATAATACAAAAAAAAAAAACCGCAAAGCGATTACCATGTATATCCCTTTGTATGTGGTTCAAGTTACCCCAAACCCCAGGGGCGTAAAACCCGAGATCTCCAACCTACTAGGGGCATCAGTGTGTTTCCTTTGCATAACCGTTATTATTTATAATATCTATTGTGGGTCCAGGCATTTCTATTTAAGCCACTTGGTATCCAAATGGCTTAAATAAAATCATCGGAATGCCTGGGGTCCGAACCCGCGACGTTTAGTATAGGAGGTAGGCACGCTACCTACTACACCAAGCTCGGGGGCCCCTTTGTTTATTACTCCTCATAATTATTTTTAGACAAATATTAATTTCATTATTAGAATAGCTTCTAATTTTGCTCAGGGGCCCACATCTTGTGGGTACGTGGATGGCGACCACGAGCTACCCGAGCTGGGACAGGCAGTCCTTCTGTTCTTTGTATGTCTGTCTCTTCATCCCTCTTTTCAACAGGCGTCAGACCGTGCGACGGGCCGGCCTGTTCTATTTCTTCCGGTCGCAAAACGCATGATAGGGTTGGAGGGAAAAGAGAGGTCCGCCGACCCCTAATCGCGGGAATAAGGCGCGGAGAGAAAAAGAAGAATAGCTTCTAATTTAAATTTTTTTTTTTTGTAAATTAAGAAATTAAATGAATAAATTTTTCATTCATTCATTTTTTTATCATGTTAATAAAACACCCTCTCGCAATTCGTACAAATTGAGTCTTAATTCTTTATAGGAAATTTTTTCATATTGTTAATAACCTATCTATTGGTTTTCATTATTTGGAGTACGGCTTAATTTGAGTTTTATGGCCGGTAAAACAGACCAGGTTTTATTCGATTCTTTTATTGATTAATTAATTAATTTATTGGTCCACCCTCCCAAGGAAATGTGACGGCGGAGGGTGGCTGTTTTTTTTTTACGACTTGAGGTCCCGAATTAAGGGTCGAAGACCATTTTTCTAATAACATAATTATCTCTTTATATCCCTCGGGCTCTTTATATTTTGCTCTGTTATTCTTCTTTTCTAGATGAGCTCAAAAATCTCTATTAGTAGGCCTATTTTATTGATAAAAGATTTATTATTTTCTCTTACCTATATATGTAAGATAGAGCCTATAGAGAGAGATAAACTTGGATTCTTATCAAAACTCAAATTTTGAGATTTTGATGGATATACACGTTTTGAGGTCCCTAGAGTGTGGTTTTTGCAAAATGGTCTGATCTGTATGTGAACAAAATATCTCAAGAACGAAAAGGGCTAGGAGGTTGAAATTTTGTATTTAAGTTAGGCATCTCCCATGGGACGTGACACGAAGCTTTTGAACAAAATCGGACCAAAGAGTACTAATACTTTACTGATGTACTTTTTCAGTTTTTTTTCGATTTTCTCAAAAATCCGCTCTAACGATTTTGATTAAAATTCAAATATTAATTGTTTTTTAGATGCTTTTAAAAATCTAAATGCTCATTTTACCCTTGAGATCTTATGAACACCACTTTACTCTTGTACTTCATAGGAAAGATCGGAGAAATGTTTGCCTTGGCCACAAAAATATAATTTTCCCATGCTTTTTTTTTACATTTTGAATAAACGGGGGGGGGTTTAATACTGTATATCGACCGAAACTACAGTATATATATGTCGACTCAAAAAATCTGCTATGCGACTACCACCAGATTTTTTTGAATATTTTCGCTTTGTCAATTCACTGAATTCTCTCAATTTTTATAAAAATTTGTCAATATTTCGCCACTCATTCTTACCTCTTTAAATATTAATAACATTTTTACTTATTAAATTATGCAGTTAATTTTTTTTATTTTGGAATAAATAAATGTGCCTGGATCCCATGTATCGTCAATAATATATACAATATTTGTTCAAAGTCTATATGCCCTCAGATGCCGAAAGACTTAAAAAAATAATTAATTTTTTCTTTTAAAAGATATTTGATATTTCTATTTTTTTTTTAATTTTTTTTCATTTTGCATTAAAAATAAGATAAGTGTCTAAACGAGGAATGAATAAATGTCAATTAATTAAAAATACTAGAATAAAGAAACAAACCACAAGTGCCCAAAAGATCGAAAAGCATCTTCGTAAAAGATCTCGACAAGAGATAGATAGATCTATTCCGCTTCATAGACCCTTCAACTCGTTTGCCATCAAAATTTCTTTCAAGCTTTTAGAACTAAAACATCCCTTTTTTTCCACTCCTATCTGATGATCTTAAGGGTAGTTTTGGACTTGAATATTTTCAAATTAATTTCGCTCTCCATAAGCAGGTGTGAATTCGTTCTATTTTTCAAGGGTAGTGCAGCTGCCTTGAAATCAACCCTTCATAAGAATTTTTTTTATATAAATTGATATTCTATAGGGAGGTGATCCATAAATGTGAAAACATTAATTCAGTCAGGTGGTCTATTCTTAAGATATAAATACATAAATTTTATTTTAAATAATAAAACACCTTTTGAATTAATAAAGAAAAAAGTTTTCTTATGATTTTTTTATAATATCAATATTAATAAAAAAAATTCAATTCTTTTTATATACCTATCCATAAAACAAATGCAATGAAAGATTATATAATTCTGAAACGGAGAAAGGGGTGTGGTGACAAAAGGCTTATAAATTGATTAAATTTTACTCCAATTTTTCAATAAATCGCAGATAGAAAATAAGAGTTCAGTTGCAATGGTAATTCTCTGCTCGCTGCTCTGATAAAAAAAATATTTAGTTTATAAATGTAGATAATTATTTAAATATGGGTTGTGGGGGGGAAAAGTCATATGCAAATAAAATGAAAAAATTATTTTGGAATAGGCCTTTTTGATTAGGTGGGATAAGCCGACTAATCTGATATTTTTTAATCTTTAAAGACCATGATGAATTAATTCCATTTACAAAAACCAATTATTTTTAAAACCTATAATATTATCATAGACAGTGGCGAACTCAGAGGGAGGATCTCCCCTAACACTTCTCGAAAACACAAAAATTACTTATATTTTCCCATAAATGAATTTAATAAAACTAATAATTTCAGTATCGATTGTAGATTTCCGTAAGTAGATTAATTTTCATAAGGACTTTCAGCCAATAATTTGCGTATTCTCCTTTTATTTGTAGATATTTAGATGGAATCATCCTCAGCATAAGCATATGGTTCTTATGAAAATCTTTACAGATTTGAAACACAAATTTTATTATAAAATTCGTGTTCATGTCGAATTCATCTACTAAAATAAATATATTGGATGAAAATGTGTAACTTTTTATTTCCATAATAACCGTTGCTTGTACTGAAGAAGATTCCATTGCTAGTTTGAAATATCTACAAATAAATACGGATAATGCACAAATTATCTTTTTCCAGCCGGTCTTTATTTTCATTTTTAATGTTAATTTTCTTTTCTTTTAAAACTATAATAAATTAGCCTAAATGAAATTCATAAGATGGAAAAAATTTGGGATGATTTATATTTTATTTGTAATTCACCCCCTCCCCCCCCCCCCCCGTTTGAAAAAACAGAAATCCTTGTGGTCATAGGAATTTAATTTTTTTACTATTCAGTATTTTTTTTTAAATTTTTCATTTAGGTAATATAAAGTACATCACTATTTTAAAATAACATACCATTAGCTACCTGGGGATGTTCCACACTCTGATTCTCCGGGGCCACCCTCCCGGTGTTTCACTTGCGCTTCGCCATTACAATTACAATTTATTCAGTTAATAAATACTTTAGTTAGTTAATTCTACTTTATTTTTTATACCGTATAGTTTTATTATATTTTTTAGTGAGAATTACTCGAGATATTTCGTCTTTAAGTCATTTCCTTATATTATTTAGTTAGTAGGGAAAAAAATAAAAATTCGCGAAAAATCATTTTGAAATTATTATTCGATTTCACAATCTCTGAGTCATCGCACCCTTGATTTCCTTCCCCCTATCTCAAACAATCCAACTTTTGATTACTTTATTTTTTTCTATAAAAGTATTTTATACAGTATTTTTTAATATAAAATAATAAAACCTTTGAAAAAGTACGTCCCAGGTATTAAATATTATTTTTTACGATTGATAATATTGCCATTTAAAAACTTTTTACTTTTTTTTCGAAATGATTAAAATTATCATTATTAAATTTGATGTGTTTTTTTTTTTACTTCTATCAATCCATCACACATCATAAATTTGACGCCATATGCATAGTTAAATTTATTTAAACAAAACGGTTTTCTTTTATTTCACATATTGACTTGTATGTCACAATTGAAAAGAATAATATAACGTTTCAATGATGATGTCTTCGCCGACTAGCAAGCAAATGGAGGTTTTGTTTAAAAGTGTCATTAGCTGGTCTCGCAAACAAAAGACCCGAATGAAAGATGTCTTATTGGTTAATTGGTTAATGCCCTGAGTGTTTGATGATGAAGAATTCCAAAAAAAAATCCTTTCACTAGATTGTGTCTTTGAGGCATTGATTGACTTTTTGCGGTTTATTGTCGGAAAGACAGCATTCCGGAACACCAAACCAAACGGAAAAAACAACATCCCACCTGCACCTGTTCAATAACTTTTTTTTTTATTTGGGGTTTGCTGGAAATATAGATAATCAGAAAAATAGACCCCAAATTTGAATTTATATAAATTTCAAAAAATAATGAAGAATTAAAGAAGAAAAATTTATTTATTATGTCTCTTTAGTGGGCCCTCACACTGGCAAAAATTTTGAAGATGTCATCTTTGTACAAATATATTGAAAGTGTGAGGATAAATTTTGTACAAAATTGTGATATTCAATATTTTGTGGAACGTTCAAAATTTTTGAAAATTTTTGCAGACCCGTCAATATTTTGTCATTTCATCACGAAAAGTTTAATCGACAATGAAATGTTGTACAGTGAGCGCCACAATTAAGTCCCCACATCAGTGGTTCCCAACCTTTTGAAATCCACGGCACCCCAAAGGTGCGTTGGGAATACATTACACACTAGGGGCACCCTTCCTTTTTTTCCCTAGCAAAACGCCCTCCAGAAAATTTTTTCCTTTGCAAAGCTTCATTTTTCCCGTCTTACGGGAAATTTTTGCCGCTTACGTTTAAATCGTTTTTTTTTTTAGCAAAATTTTATTTTTCCGACTCTTTTTTTTTTACCTAAATATCTCGCGGCGCCGCTTAGGGATTCTCACGGCACCCTTGGGTGCCGCGGCACACCGGTTGGGAACCACTGCCCCACATGATAGTTTTAGCCATAAGTATATGGTATAGTATATGGTGAAATCCCGGGAAAAAAAATTTTAAATTTGAAAACGTAAAATAAAATCATCAGTACCAGATTTTACGTTTTACCTTTTCAGTGATTAAAATTATTTCATTAGACACCATATACTATTCCATATACTTAAGGCTAAAGCTATGAAGTGGGGACTTAATTGTTGTTCTCCCTGTACAATATTTTTGTGTAGTGTGCGGAGTCCTCGACCAGTCAATATTTTACATAAAAATCATTTTCTCCTAGATCTAATTATTACATAATTTTTATGATAGGCCTATCTATTTATTTTACCAGAATGAATTTTCGTGTTTTTTATGTCTTTTGGCCATCTCAGACAATTTAAAATTCCGTCCTTATTTTTCCTAATTATTAGTAAATCTAATGTAAAAAAATTCCATCGCTTTGACCGGGAAGCGAACCCTTTACTATAGGCTACCTCCCATGGCCTATTTCCGTTTTACTGCGATACCGATACCAGGATCGTATTTTTGACATCTTAGGTAACAAAAAATATCAGAAAATGGAATAAATTATATTTTATGGTCAAAATATATTTAATGCTATTTTATTATTTTGAATAGCTAAATATTTCAACTTTATCTAATATGAAATAAAATCTTTATATTGTTCTCATATTGTAATAAAGTTATCGATGACTCCAGACAAGTCATTTAGGAATTCCGCTTGAATGCTTTGAGTTATGGAGTTGGGTTCGAATCCCGCCTATATTAACAAAATCATATAACACATTAAAAAGCTTTTAAATTTTTCTACTTCTATCCTTTATCACATAATAAATATTTTCTGTGGTTACTGTATATAATTTAGTATGAATCCGAAGTTGAGTTTTCCAAAGAACATTTATAAATTTTAAATTCAATTAAATATTAATTAAATAAATAAATACAGTCAAATATCTTAACTTGGGACATATACCTGTCTTAGGACAAACGGAAAATTTTTGTTATGATGGATTTGCATCCCTGGTAATGAAGCTATTTTATCGGGCACCCACCCCTGTGATTTAATTTGTTATGAGTAGAAGTTTGGAGTGTTCTGTTTTTCTCGAAATCTTCAAGGAGTTTTTAATTAAAAATTATAAAACTTTAACGAAAAAAGAGCAGATTTTTTTTCTGTGATATATAACATTATCTGTTCCTCTTAATTTATACAGTTGTATAGTCCAATTTCCCTGTCATTACCTCAATTGACAAGTTACTCAATTGGTCCAGTTCGAATTCTCTCTCATTTTCACTTCAATGTTTATTTTAGTAAAATTTTACATAATTGTCTTAACTTGGGACAGTGTCCCAATCGCATCCCGACTCATGTAACAAAAATGTATTTCAATTGAACTCCCTACCAATCAATTGAAAATAATAAAGACGGGGTCTAAATGGCCTCAGGTGCCGATAAATATCAAATAAATTTAAAAAAAAGAAAAGAAAAAAGCTTTCACAAAAATAAATTAATAAATTTGGCTGTTGATTGCTTAAGTTCAGTATTTTGACTATTTATTGTGAATCTAATCCACTCAAACAATTTTACTATATTTTTAAGAAACATTTTTGATGTTCTAAGCTTGATAAATAAAGTTTTAACATGGCCCAATATGGAAAATCAACGATGTCCCAAGTTAGGAATACCACAGCCTAACTTGGGACAAGCAAACTTTATTTATTTATGTTTCCTTAATTATGAAATAATCACATCTTGCATTTTTTAAAACTACAAACTTTGTCCAGAAAAATGATGTTATAAAAATAAATAAATTCTTTTAAGTTTGCTGGTGGAACGATATCATGCTGAACATCAAAACTGTTCCAAGTTAGGGCATTTGACTGTACGTCTTGAAGTTAAGAAATTTATTTAATGATGTATTGTATAATGATATAGAAAGAAATTTGAAGTTAAGCAGATGAAAAGGTGTAGAGTCGAAAACGCCAATCAGGTTTCTCTGACACCTGTTTGCCTTCTGCCCCTCATTTAAGGGATGCTTACCATTCATTTGAAAGATCCTATATCAACTGCGAGGCATTTTTTTTTTTATTATATTTTTGAACGAGGGTTGGGGCAAGGGCTCTCATTTTGGCCAAAAGACGACCATCAGACCTTTTGTTAAAAGCGTCATTAGGCAATAGCGGAGTCAATTAAAAAAAAAAAAAAGAATTCGAAATGCACAATCATTAATTTCAACAATTTCTGAAAAGAAACTTTTTTTCATTATATATTGACTACATGAATAGTAAAAAAAAATAGGCTTTTAAATATTTGGAATTCCACATTAATTTTTTTTTTTTTTTTTTTTTTTTCATTTTTAACAAACGTAAAAGCAAGGGAAAAATATTATTTTCAGCAGGTTTGAAGATGGATTGATTTTAATTTAAAGCTCTGGGGCCCCGGGGCCCCGGCGGGGGGGGGGGGGAAAAAAAGGGGGCTCTAGGACCTAGGTCCTTGGCAGAAAAATTTTATTTCCAAAAATTCAGTATTAAAGACTTTAATTTCAGGGTCAGTAATCAAAGAAGCAATAAAAAAATCTGGTGTGACAGGTCGCACAGCACACAACTTTCTCTTAGCCTTGGTAAAAGAAAGTTGTGTTCTGTACTTGTCACACCAGATTTTATATATATTTATATTTACCATGGCACCCATTTCTCTTATCTTTCCTATGCGTACGTACAAGAGTAAAGTGTAGGCCTACTTCAAAAGATTTCAATGGTAAAATAAGAATATTACATTTTAAAGAGCATGTAAAAAATAATTGATTTTTCAATTTTAATCAAAATCGTTGGATAGAACTAGTACTTTTGGCCGATTTTGATCAAAAAAATTTGTTTTTAATTTACTATTCGTAAATATAGAACTCATGAATTTATTTACATCATTTGGATACCAAATTGTATAAATAAATACGCCTGGACCCTCTAATATATCGTTAATAATATTTGTATTCTTTAAAACTCTATATGGCCTAAGATACCGTAAAGACAAAAAAAAAATATAGAACTCGTTTGTTATATAAAATTTTTCAATTTTTACTTTTTGTTTTAATTTGGTAAACTACATGTATTTGTTTAAGGTCTTTTCCCCCATCCCTATTTATTTTAAATGATTCAATTGAATAAAATTTTTTCTCTTGGGGTGGGAAACGAACCCGCGATCCCAGGCATGAGAGACTTTCTTATTTAATAGGGCTCCAACCTTCTCAGGGCCGGAACTACGAGATTTTTTAGGGGGGCAAAATTTAATTTGCCGCTCCCTCCTTAAAATTTTTTATACAAAATTCAAATCATTTTCCTTTTTTTTTTTAGTAAATCTTTCTTTAATTGCCGCCCCCTGATATATGCCGCCCGGGGCACACGCACCCAATGCCCCCCCCCTCCCCCCTAGATCCGGCCCTGAACCTTCTCATTCCCAATCCCTTTTATAATTATTTCTAATCAGAATATTCATATAGGTCTAAAACTCTACAAATATTGGAATATTTCTTTGATTATCAAAATAACTTTTTTGCTTGTATTTATTTATTATACTCTAGTTGTAAAATAAAATAGTGATTTAATATCTTAATCATATTTTTCTTTTTTGTTTCAGGTACGTAAGTGTTCTGCTCCTTGTATTAATTACCTATGTAAGTTTATCTCATCTCATTTATTAATTTATTACTTCAATTATCCAGTTTAACTTCGTTAAAGTACCTAGAGTATGTTAGACATAATAAATTGCTTATTGGAAGTTATTTTTTTTTTTTAAGGTATTTTTTCGGCAACTTGGCCTATTTCGTCTTCATTTATTTTTGTTTTGAATTGAAGGCATACACATTTTATCTTTAATTATTTTTTATTTTAATTAATTAATTTTGTAGCATATGAAATCTTAAAATTGTTGGCATATTTGTAATTTTTACAGAGAAGTATATAGAATTTTGGTGACTTTAGGCTTGATCTTACTTCTTTAAAGAAACCCCAAAGATGTGTGAAAACCCACACATTTGGAGACGTCTTGTTTTTACTTTCTCTTACCCCGAGTAAAAATGATTAAAAATGATCGAGGGATACACACGCCCGCAGCAGGTCTGCATAGTGAACCTTGAGGGACACACAGGGATACACACGCCCACACCAGGAACACACACAGTAGAACGAAAGTGACCAGAAGAAAAATGTGTGGAGGCGAGGCGCGAATATTGGCCACCAAGATCAATTTTCCAAATGATTGCTTGTTTTATAAATAAAATAATAAAATAATTTAGAAGATTCTGGGACGGAGTTATTAATTAAAATAATAAATATGAATAAATAAAAAAAATATTTTTATATAAATTTATATTTTTTAGTATTAAAAATTTTTGTTTTTGTATTATTTTATTAAATGTGTGGGGGGAGGGGGGGGAGGCGTCATACGATATTTTTAAGGGACTCAGTGACTATGTGTAAAACCCAAAGGCGAATCCAGGGAAGTTTTTCAGGGTTTTAATTTTTTTCTGACTAGACGCGAAGCTCGCCCAAGGCGATAGCATTGTTAATTATTTTATTTATTACGATTGGATAAGGGGTTGAAAAATTGAAAAAGATGTTTTTTAAATTTATTTTAGCTAAATCGAAGCCAAATAAATAGAAAACATTCAAAAAATAGGGTTGATTATTATTTTGATTAGGGGAAGGGTTGATTAAAAAGTTTCACTTTAAGAAAGGCCTTGGAATATTCCAAATCACTTGTTGAGATTTTTTTCCATCTCTAAATATAGTTAGATAAGAGTAAAATGTATTTTTTTACTTTTAATAAAAAGGGAATTGTTATTTTCATCTGTTTTATTCCTCTACAAACAGAGAGAGACAAGTCTATCTCTCGTTCAGTCGAGAGCGTGGCCGAGTTGCAGGCGCTGCTATCTTTTTGTGTTTAAAGTGAATCAAAGTGAATAATTTATATAGTGTAATCCACCCTGACCTCACTGTCAACCAGCACACCCTCATGAGAGTCTTATTAAAGGTAATTATTATGCATTTTATCGTTGAAAAAAAAAAAATGATAGAAAAAAATAATTTGACTGCGAAAAACGATTTTTTTTTTTTTTTAAACATTGACAATTTTTTCTACACCAAGCCTGAGGGCATTTTTTAAATCTTTTTTTAAGTCACCATTATTTACCATTAAATTCTTTCTATATGGCCTATATTTTTGTTAATCAAATTTCCTTAATATACTTTTACACAGGAGTTGAAAATTAAGATAAAATAATTTCAAAATAAAATAAAAATAATTATTTAAAAATGTATTCAAATTATTTTGAGAGTAATTTCGCGGGGATGGCTCGCATTTCCTTAAAGGGGGGAGGGGGGGGAGGTATGAAGGCATTAACCACAGGGGGGTTAATCCATCCCTTATAATGCACAAAGATATTAATGTTTTTTAATACTTTTACTAAAAAATAAGTCCATTTCGTTTGAGTTAAAATTTATATTCAATATTGAGCAAATAGGATAGTGGGGTAGAAACATTTTAATGTCATTCTAAAATTTCTTATTACTGGGGCGGAATTAATTTTTGAAGATATCGAAACTCTCATAAACAGTTAATAATAACCCTGGGTAACTTAGAAACCCATCGAATCTCTTGCAGAATTTTGTAGGGATTTTTTTCATTAGGTAGAAAAGTAAGATATGATCACTCCACTTAGAATTTTACTGGGGTGAGTCACCGAATCTTTTTGTATTTAGAACTAATCTCAATTCGGATTTGAATTTTTACTTTCTCTATATGTATAAGTTAATATACATATATATAGAGAGAAAGTATTAAATTCATGTCAAAAATTCGATGTCGAGACTTTGATGGATATACATGTTTTGAGATCCCCTGAATCCAAAAAAGTGGTTTTCGCGACATGGTCTGTCTGTCTTTGTGTGTTGTGTGTGTCTGTGACAAAATATCTCAAGAACGAAAAGAGCTAAGAGGTTGAAATTTTATATTTAAGTTAGGTACCCTCCTGGGACGTAACACGAACCTTTTAAACAAAATCTGCCAAGAAGTCTAGTACTTAACTGATGTACTTTTTCAGTTTTTTTCGATTTTCTCAAAATTCACTCTAACGATTTTGATTAAAATTTCAAAAATCAATTATTTTTTAGATGTATATTCTCATGTTGCTTTCAAAATTGTTTGAAGCATACTTTACTCTTGTACTTCATAGGAAAGATAAGAGAAAGGGCTGTTGCCATGGTTACAAAATATAAATATTTTTCCATGTTTACTATTTTTACATCTTGAATTTTAATATATCGGTGGAACCTAAATATATTTCGACACAAAAAAACCTGGAGTGACAAGCACAGAACACAACTTTCGATTACCTGAAGGTAATGTGCTGTGCCACCAGTCACACCAGATTTTAAGCCATTAAGCCTACAGCCACAGTTCTTCCCCAATCTTATATACCGAATGTTTTAAAGTAGAAAAAAATTGTTCAATTCGAATTCCAAGGCAGAAATAATTCCTAAATATCTATATATATAAATTCTACTCTATTCATCGTTTTGACTAACAAAATTTCAACGCTCATTGTAACATTAATTAATAACATTAGCGGATATAATGGTCAAATTTTAGATTGACGAGTTTAATCACGATAATATTAAAATACGTTATTGTTAGGATCATTAGGGATTAAATAAATCCATTAATAATTTTTTATTTTAAACATAATTTTATTATCTTTCACTAATAATAAATAATTAAATTCACTTATCAGATAAATAAATCATATTTTCCGAGTAGAGAAAGGTGAAGTCGCTTCTCTTTAAAAAAAAAAGACAGGTGCCGTTCTAATTATCCTAATTAATAATAACATATCGAGGCGTGTCGTTAAAACAAAATCAAGCCGGTAAACATTTGCATAGAAATGAAAATAACTTGTATATTTATAGGTATATAGATTGTATATAGAAGGCATGTATTAAGCTAAGCTTGGTTGTTTGGGGGCCCGCCTATCAGCCAGCCATCGGAGCTTTAAGGAGGCCCTTCAATTAGGCCTAAACGCCTTCAGCCCCTCTGCCTGGACTAATGGATTATTCACAGACTTGCATACAAACATTAGGCTTATATCTACAATGTTTACAGGGTGTTTAAGAAAAATCAAGTGGAAAGCAAATTGGGAAAAAAAAATTCTTGCTTAATTGCATTTTAAATAAAGACGAGAATCGAATCGGCTCAAACGATTTTTAGGGTTTCTTAATTTGAGGCGGCAATTAAATAAAAATAAATGCAATGTTTAGTACGCTACATAATTCATCAAATATTTTTTAGCATTCTTTTATTTGTTTATCCATAATTAAACTAAGAACTAGCTGCGTGGCCACCCTAGACCCGTGTAATTTTTTCATTCTGAGTCCTTTTGAGTTTTTCCTTAAAGACAGCTGCTAATTCATTTTAATTATTTAAAATAATTAAATTTGATTTTATAATTTGTTTTAAGGTATTTTTCGGCATCTTAATCCATTTACCTATACCATACCTATTTATTTAAAAATAATTGATAGCCAATTTAACTAAATTTTCTAAAATAAAACCTAACCTAAATCATTTTCAAGACTATATAATATATACAATATCATTTATATTTGAATAAGATATTAATATTCAATGAATAAACTCGATTCTAATTTGACTAGTCATAGACATAAAATAAACATATTCACAAATTTGTTAAATAAAATAGGGATAGATTAAATTCATTATTCTCATTACTGGGGCCCCGTTCGCTTCCCTACCAAGCGAGAAAAATTTATTTCAATTGAATTAGATACCAATCATTTGAAATAAATAGGGATGGAGTCTAAATGGCTTTATATGCTGAAAAAGACCTTAAAACAAATAAAAAAAAAGCAAACGTGTGGGGTCGTAGGACCTCCCGGCAGGAACGAAGTTCCTCACGCCTTTTCTTCAACTCAGAATATAATTTAATATGAATATTATTTAAATAGACGGAAAGCCAGGGCACCTCTTGCTCGCCTTCGGCGATAAAAGGAATTAAGGGGGAGAAGGTGGGCGTGGCCTCGCCAAGACTTCGGCTGATCTCGCCTTCCTCCACTGTCGCTCGGCCGCTGGGAACGCATTTTTGCTAGGAACGCGTTTTTGTTACGTTACATTTTCTCCCAATTCACCCTGCGTAAGCCGCGTTAAAGAACTTCGTTCCAAAAACACTATAAATCCGGTCCTCACTAACATGTGTAACTAAACGATCCCCATCCAATTTTGGAGACACTGTATATGAACTTCAAATGAAATTTTACTGACAAACTTAAATATTATCTATGAACTTTGATTAAATGCTTATGGCCTTAATGAAATTTTGTTTTCAATTCATGTCGTTCGGCATCAAATAATCTATTTAAGACCAGGTTACTAATATTTTTTGGGCTTAATTCATTGAGGTCCCATGAATCGCATGAGAATGCGAAAATGCTAAAATTCCTTTAAAATTTGATTTGTTTTTGGAAGATAGGCTTTAAATACCTTGAGATTAATAATAAATAATGAATGTGATCTATAGAAGAGTTCTCCAGTAATTAATCGAAAATACATTAGTGAGTTTGTTATTTGTTTAGGCAAGAAATTTGGTAAAAAAAATTTTTAAATTATTTTATTTAATAATAATTTTTTAAAGATGTCATTTGAACATCCAACGAAATAATGTTTCATAAAATCCATTAAGTTTTATGTTTTGACATGGTTTTGACATTAACTAAAATATTTTAATAAAATTTTGTCTTTTAAACTAATTAAACTAAAGTACTTTGTCTCTTCTCTTCTGAAAGTATTTTTCATAGCATCATTAATAGGCTACACATACACACACCATCTTCTTGGATTATTTAAGACAAATAAGTTTAGAAAAATATCTCTTGATATAAAAATTTAAATACCTCGTCTTGATAGAAGGTTTTTTTTTCGGCATTTAGATTTGATTAACTTGAATTAAAGTCAAAATTAATTGTAATACATTTTTGTCGTCCAGATGTAACGTATGTAGAACAGAACCTTTAAGGGATGTAGTCAGAAAATTTCTTCAGAGAAAGGGGGTGGGGAGTTGAACCACAATTCATCTACCAATCCCTATTTCACCAATGGATGTTTCGATTGTTTAAATTTCACTCTTTTTTTAAAAATCTGGTGTGACTGTCGCACAGCACACAATTTTCTCTCAACTTCGGTGTATCGAAAGTTGTGTTCTGTGCTTGTCACACCAGACTTTTCGTGTCGACATATATTTAATTTCCAACAGTATGGTACATTTGAATTCAAGATATAAAATATATAAACATGGGAAAATATTTATATTTTGTGGCAACCATTTCTCCTATCTTTCCTAAGAAGTACAAGAGTAAAGTGTGCTTCAAACAATTTTCAGGGCGAAATGAGAATATACATTTTAAAGAGCATGTAAAAAATAATTGATTTTTGAATTTTAATCAAAATCGTTAAAGCGGATTCTGAGAAAATCGAAAAAACTGAAAAAATACATCAGTAAAGTACTAGTACTCTTTGGTCGATTTTGATTAAAAGCTTATTTTCACGCCTCAGGGGGGTGTCTAACTTAAATATAAAACTTAAACCTCGTAGCTCAATTAAATGCATTCGTATTATGATGACAAAGGTGGGCTTTGTTTTCAATTAAAATACATCATGTATACTATGAATACTCGTATAACGTTGAGAAGAAGATACGCAAATGTATGCGGTATCAAAGTGACTACTTTGACGTTTTTATTATATCTCCGCAATAAAAAGCGTCAGGTGCTCTGATAAGCTGCTGGATCATTTACAAGCTTAATTCTATACAACTCACTACCTGTAATACTGCATTCTTTTTCTTGTTGCTAATAGATTAATCTAGAAAGTGAGGATTTTTTTTTGTTCTTTCAAGGGTTGACCTCAAAATCTTTGATTTGCCTAGGAAATCGAAATTGTTGTTCAGCTATGTTGCGCATGGTTGCCGCTTTCAAGGGGGCATTCATTTTTTTTTTTTTTTTTTTGAACTTCAGGGGATTTTTTCTTTATTTCTTACAAGACGAGAAATTTAATCTTTCTGATAAACTCATAATTTTGAGGAAATATTCATGCCTAGCTCAGGGACCCACATCTTGTGGGTACGTGGATGACGACCACGAGCTGCCCTAGCTGGGACTGGTATTACTTCTGGTCTTTACATGTCAGTCTCTTCCCTTCTATATTTTCAACAGGCCCACCCTGTATAAGTAATCAAGGGCAAGGTGAGCATGGTTGCCGCTTTCAAGGGGTATTCATTTTTTAACTCTTGAGCATTTTTTTATTTTCTTTAAATTAAAATCATTTCGATTTTGAAAATTTTTATATGAATGCGTCTCAACGAAAAAAGTTGACAAACCATTTTTATTTATTTTTTTATCGATTATTGTGTTTGATTTTATGTGTCTCTCTAAATTTGATCAAACAAAAATTTCTGAAATACCCTATATTTGTATATAATACGTATTCACATCATATTTATTCATGAAGATCATTTGAAAGGTGACTTTATCTGCATCGTTTTCAGGAGTGAGGGGGTGGGGAGAATGAAGGGATAAAAGAGTTAGCTGGAGGGGGAAAAGGAAGGAGTGGGGGAGAAATCAAGAAAGAGAGAGGCGCGTGAAAGAGAAAGAGAGAGAAAACGTCAGCATCGTAAAGCAAGAGGTGAATGGGGATGAGAGTGGGGGAAGTGCGTGAGGGGCGGTAGCCACGCAGCGTTGGAGGGGAGCGACCACGTGGGCCCTTATGAGTCACCTCTCGGTGTCTCGGTGGTGTCCAACTGTAAATAGCACTACGACGTTTCGAAAATAACACCCGACGAGTGTTGTTTAGACGCGAGTTAGAGACGCTAATGCCAACGACCATTTGCCTTCAAGATAGACCGGATACTATTGTCTAGCTTCTGTTTTAAACATAGTCACTTGCATTCCTTAAATCCTGTCTCTAATTCTGTCCCAGTTTTAGTAATATCAGGATATGAAATAAAAATATTTTCTTTCAAATGAGGTGTTGTTTTAGATGGATAAGTCAGCGTTTTATTAAAGAAGGGGGTTGTTTTATTTCAAATATGATTATATTCGTAATTTTAATATCAGAGTGGACCAAGGGCGGATCCAGAGGTGTTTCTCGGGGGGGGGGGGGTAATTTGGAGTGACTCGTCGCACAGCACACTATTTTTTCTTAATTTCGGCAATTTAAAGGCTCATTCTGTACTTGTTGGCCAGAATATAAATACAAATCAAATTTTTAAGTATTAATTTTTAAAATTTTACATTAAAAATACATTTTTTTTTTCGAAAAAAAGGTATTTTTTCAAATCTCGGGGGTGGGGTGGGGGTGGGGTGGGGGGTAATTACCCCCTTTACCCCCCCCCCCTGTATCCGCCCTTGGAGTGGACCCGAAGAATTTTGTTCCAGCTAACTTAAAAATCTGACAATAGCTTGTTAGATGTATTGTTTAGGCTACATTTAAAATAAAAATTTAATTTTCGAAATTAGGTCCTATATTCATTCTATATTTTTTCCAAGCTGAATTTTTCACATTAGGCCTATCTAGTTTTTTTGTGTAAAATATTTTTTTCTTTGTCCATTGAGTCTGAATTTATAACAAGATAACTTAAAAATTTTTGATGTATTATTTTTTATATATCTAAAATTTTTTAATAGAAATATTTTTTTATGATGATTAATTAAAAAATTTTTTTAGAAGGCTTAGTAAATTAAATATTTTATTTTCGACACCAAGACACCCCACCCCGCTCGAGTTATAAAAAAAATGATCTTTTCTTAGTACATTTAAACAATTTTTATTTCATAAAGATTATATTTTTGTTAACTCCTCCCCTCCCTTTGGGACCGAGTCTATTAGATCCATTTATCTCATTTTAGTTAATATTGATATTAAAATTGAAAAGTGAAATAAATATATAGAGCAATTTATTTTTAGATGGTTATTTAATTAAATTTCAACAAGGAAAATCCATTTGTTAAACATTAGTTATGATCTATGCAAATAATAAATAAATTTTTTTTCTATTTTATTAATCAAATCAAAACTAAGTGTTATTTAAAGTAAAATTTATATATAGTCCTAATTGCGGAGTGTTCATCTGTCTGTCTGTCACGCTCTGTTTGACCAACTTTCCTTTGGAATTTTGAAATTAAATTTTGCACCCTTATAGAGGATGTCATAGAGTCTAGGAAAAATACTAGGATACCCAGTTTTTTCATTTATTTTCCCCATAGACTCTATATTAGTAAATTTTCAAAAAAAAAACACCGAGTCATTTTAATTTTAGTCTGTTACGTTTCTCCCAGATATATAATATTTGAAAATTCAATTCTTTTAGCCCTGAAACGGGTTTTCAAAATTCATATAGATTCACAGTTAATTTTTAATTAATTAATAGATTTTTTTTTTAAATTCCTAAAGAAAAAAATTTGATATAAGTCAGCAACTTTGTTGATACTAATTAAAAATTAGGAATCTAATAATGTAATTCACAATATTTTAAATTTTCTATGCAAAGGACATTTTTTGATCAACGCATGAATACATACTGAATTTTAAATTAAAAAAAAATGTATTCCCAAATACAAAGCATCTGATTTCCTGTTCTAAATTAAATTTTCTACGAAACAAATTTGAAATTTAACATATAGAGTGCAAATGTTTTTTTTTTTTAGTCGTCTAACAAAGACTTTATATATGCACACTCAGGGATCTCTTCCCAAATAAAGGAGAGTTTAAACATTAAAATGATTTATGTTCGGAGTTGAGAACTTCTTTCTTATTAGAAATTTTATTGAAAACCGAAATGTTTTTAGAAAATTAAAATGTTTTGATTTTTACTAAATATAAATTAACATATTGATTTTAAATAAAAGATCTAACCTTAGGCAAAAGCTCTTTATCTGATGCTAAAAAAAAAACTAAAGCATTGATTAGAAAACAAAAGTTTTAGTTTAATTTTATATACCGATAAACAAAACATAGGCACGCCCTTGGTTCGAACCAAATACTTGTGCGGCTGTGATCTCTTTTTTAAATCCTTAATATAATACCTAATTAAATTGCTATTATTGTTTGGATCAGAGGGCGTTCGAAAAATCTCCTTTTCTAATGAAATTTAAAACATTTTAGTTTTGGAAAATAAAAAGGGTCTTAAATTCATAGAAGGATTGAAAGCCTAATGGCTAAAATGAATTCCTCAATCTGGAAAAGAAAGCCACCCCCACTTTTATTCTGGTAATGATTCAGTGTCTAAATTTGTCTAAAACAAAAAAATGTCTAAATTTTATACTAAAAAAATGTAAGCCTATAGGCTTATTAAGTCAGTACACTTAGAGCGGTATTCATAGTCGAGACTTGTTTGCGTACTTGACACCTTTTTACTTTCTCTTACCCTATATATGAAATATATAGAGAGAGAAAGTATTGCGATCATGTCAAAAATTCGATGTCGAGATTTTGATGGATATACATGTTTTGAGATCCCCTGAGTCCAAAAAAGTGGATCCCGCAAATTGGTCTGTTGTGTGTCTGTGTGTGTGTTTTTTTTGACCATGAAGGAAATGAGATAAGAGGTTGAAATTTTATATTTAAGTTAGGCACCTTCCGAACTCGTGTAAATAAGCTTTTAAACAAAATCAGCCAAAAAGTACTAGTACTTTACTGATGTACTTTTTCAGTTTTTTTCGATTTTCTCAAAATTCGCTGCAACGATTTTGTTTAGAATTCATAAATGAACTATTTTTTAGATGCTCTTTAAAAAGTATATCAGTGAAATTTTTTCGTGGAAATCGTTTGAAGTACACTTTACTGTTGTGGAAGCATTCGTAGCTCTGCGCCATCTATGAATCATCGCGTGGTCAAGTTTGGAACTAAAGTGCTAAGAGCAACTAAATATATCTCGACACAAAAAATCTGGTGTGACCAGCACGGAGCACAACTTTCTCTTACCTAAGGGTAAGAGAATGTTGTGTGCTGTGCGCCAGTCACACCAGATATTAACATTTAGTATTCTAGTTATGAATATTGTTTTATAAAAAAAAATAGGAACATAAAAAAAATCTTATTTATTTTAATTAACAAATTTGTGTATTTTTTCATTGGTCGTCCTATAGCTCTGGAAATTGAACCCAGGATCTCCATTTTTCCGGAGCATCGGTGTTATAACTCACTTTTATTATTACTCTCCCTTTTTTTCTATTATTAATGAGACGAGAGTTTCTCGTGTTCACTGTAAGCAATCCACTGTAAGGAAGCCAAGTTTTGCACGATCTCAAATCATCTACTAACAAAGAATCATCTCTTAATGGTTGTTAATGACTAAGCATATATGCATCTAAATAGATGAAGACTTATGATATCAAACTCTACTAACCATCATCATATACTAATAATGTGACCTTGAATGTCTGAGGGAGAAAAAAAATAACATGTCTCATTATATCATTAAAACTCGACTAATCACTATTATATTCTGAACATGCTATTGCTATGCTGCTTAGAGAGATAGTAAAACCGATTAGGAAAGGTCTGGAGTTGATTGCAAATGTCTTTGGACTTGAAGTTCTGATTTATTTATTTAATCTAATAGAAATTTGTAATTTGGTTATTACATTTTAGAGTGTTTTACAAATTTTGAATGGCTAGTTATCAGGATTACTATATATTAAAATTCTATTCGAATACTCTGAATGCCTTCGTTTGCAGTGCACCCTCAAAGAAACAGAATATCCGTTTCAGTTCTTTCTTGTTGGCAGGAGCAAGGACATCCCTTGTAAAAATGATTAAAAATGATCGAGGGATCTACACGCCTGCAGGAAGTCTGCATATTGACGCACCAGGGACACACATTTTTCTTCTGGTAAATTTCGATCTACTGTATGTGTCCCTGGTGGGGGCTTGTGTATCCCTGGGTGTCCCTGGTGTGGGCGTGTATATCCCCCATATCCCCCCTGTGTGCCCCTAAAGGTTCGCTGCGGGCTTGTGGATCCCTCAATCATTTTTAATCATTTTTAACTAAAGAGCTTTGGGGTCGTCTTCTCCCCTATGATGTTCCAATTTTACTCTAAATATATTATTGTTTTCTGATTTAAATACTTAATCTTAAACGGATAGATTGCATAATAGTAATTCTGTAGATTGGGGCAGGACCAAAGATTTGTTTCTTGTTTAAGTTTGTTCTTCTTGTTTTCTAAGTTTTTCTTTTAGCTCTTTTGAATATGTCTCATCTATTTGAATTTTCGAAAGTTACGTTTAAGTACTTGAGAGAAGTTATATATTGTTGCCATAAACCAAACCTCCCCACTGTAATGTCGTACTTTCCTTATATGCATTCTGAGCTGCAGAAATTTCTTTTTGTTTCATGAAAGATAAGCAAGATAGACCGGACCAATTTTCGATTGTTTCCTTAGACTTTTGGGCTGCCTTTCTTCCAGAAAACAAAAATAATTTATGTAATCTAACAAGTGAGGGATGGAGTCGAAAATCGTTTCTCAAATATCTTAACTTGTTAGAAGGAATTTTTCGATGCTATTTTTTTTAATGAATTAGAAATTTTTTATATGGCTAATTATAATGGTTAATTTTTTTAATAAATAAAAAAAAAAAAAAAAAAAAATATTCAAATGGAAATTTAAATTTTTTTTTTTAATTTTAAAATTATTTTTCAAATATTAATTACAATACATCATTTAGGAAATAAAAAAATATTTGTTTTAAAAAATAATGGACAAAATACAATAGTTCAGTGACTGTATCAAACAAGATTTTTGTTTGCCTAGAGTAGCCACAATTTTAATAACTATAAATAATAATAATAGTCCAACCGTATTAGCTCTAGCTTCCTCTTAAGAGGCGTTAAGATTGTGCCATCTCTAGCCAAGCAGAAAGTTTGCTTTATACTGTCTGTCACGTCTATCATTGGGCTATTTGGTTCGATATTTTTATAAACAATTAATTTTTATTTCCTAAAATGATTAATATTTGATAAATGATTATAATTTTTTCATTTTTAGATTTTAAAAAAAATTAAAATTTTCATTTGATTTTTTTTTTTGATTTTCCAGTTTAGAAAAATTAATTATAATAATTTTTAGTCATAAAAAAACCTTCTACTTAAATTAAAAATTAAAAATATACTTTATTTTTACTTAAAATATTTTTTCATCATATTTCTAAAAGTAGGTCATCTCAACGATTTTTTTATCCCATCATCCAAAGAGTTGATAACTAATACTCTCATCCTAGTAATTTTTCTGCAAGATAAATTCCCTCAATAAGGAGATTAATATTGTCAAAATTGCATAAAATATTGTTGCTTTTCAATTTGTAGATTAAACAAAGAATTTGAGTTTGTTTCCAAGTAAGAATAATGAAAATGCATCAATCATTAGGAAGTTATTTTTTTTTCGATTTATAGTATAAACGCTGTTTAAAACCGTGTATAATTTGTTGGAAGTGGGGGAGGAGGGGAGGAGATCTTCCGGAAAAGCCCGGAAAAGCTGAAGGCGTCGGCGTAAAGACAAAAGGGGATCGGCGTGGTCTCATCATTTATCATAATCTGTCTGCCCCCGGATCAGCAACCCTGCCACCCTCCCAACCCCCTAATTTCCACCCCCGAACTCGTTTATATTCATTAGGAAGGAAAAACACGAAGAGCCTCGAGGAGGGGTTAATATATTTTTTGTACGAGACAGATGCTTCCAGGGAGTGAGAGGGTTATCATGTGGATTTGAGGATTTTTTTTTCCAACCCTCCGAATTGGACCTGAATCCATTCATGATGACTGCTGACACGTGCTATTTCGAAGATACCACCCTAAAAAAAAAAAAAAAAAAACTAATGATCAAGTTTTGAACAAAATATTTATTTTCAAAGTAGAGAACAAATTCAATGGACAAAAACTTCTTAAATAATAAAAACAACTTTGCAAAAGGACTCTTACATCTTGATATTCCATTAGAAACTTGGCAAATATGTGTTTATTTCAAACTTTTTTTTGTTTTTGTTTTATTCTCTTAAAGGAATTGATTTCCCTTTCTTTTTCAAACGAATAAAAAATCGTTAACGTTAGATTATTCGTGACGTTAAAGTGTAAAAGATACAAACTAATCCATTTAACCTCTTTTTTTTTAAGATAAAAAGGGGGAGTCGGACCGCCCGGAGCGGCAAAATTTGGGGGTGGCATTTTGACTGTATTATTGAATCAATAAAATATTGTATCAAATTTGAATGAATTCTATATAGAGGATTATTCCAAGGCGAAAATTCTCTGAGATTTGTTTTTCCCGAATCTCCGGTATATTTTTATTTAAAAAGTATATACCAGTATATATTCTTAAAGAAAGGCAATGTGTCTTTTTGTCCAGGGCTAGATCAGGTCCTGAAGAGTTGCAATATCTCTTGATAATTTTTAATTAGTTTATAAGCCAACGAGGACTGAGGATGGACGAATAAATTTTGCCCGAAACGTCTCCTTTTCCGCATTTGGCATCCAAAGGCTCTCTTTATTTGCTACACCTGTACTTGCTCTTTTTCTGATTTGTATTTATTTATTAATCTCTTGCATATTTTTCTATTCGTTTTACAAATTTTTAAATTCTAACGAAAGAAAAACAGGGAAAATAATATATAGCTTATAAAAAAGTAGACGCAAAATTTTCAGTAAATTTATATTAAATATTAGGGGATAATTTCCAAATATATCGGAGACCGAATGGCACTACTTCCTCAGTGAATTTCACGAGTCAGTGAAGTGAAAAGAGTTCTATTAAATTTTTGGGAATTATCACCTTATATTTAATTAAAAATTTGTTGAAAATTTAACGTCTTTTTTTCTAAGTAAACCAACTTCACCAACACTATGGTGCACTTATGGAAAATTATCTAGAGCTTAAAAAAGATCAAAAATAGATGCATAATGATATGATTTGAAGTCTATTATTCTTTTTTTTCAACAGTGTTTACAGTCATCGAATAAAAAAACAATAGAAATGATGAACAAATTTTATAATAAATCATACTCGTCTATCATTCTGTGACAGAATAGTGTGTCACCATTCTCATTCAATCCAGTTGCTCATTCTGAGGTGTCAGGACATCTCTCGTTTAGATTTTGTCTTCGATTTTGAAATTATAAAACTAAATATTACATCTTGACACGCTCACATTTTCATATATCCCTTTCAAAATCAATAAAATTTTTATTTAAAATAACGGTTATATTTGTATTTTAAATATTTGATATCCTGGAATTTGTTTGTGAAAATTTCATTTGTCTATGACTCATTAGAGATGAAAATTTTATTTGTCTATGAATCATTAGAAAAAAATGCTGATTCTTTATTAACAAAAACTTTATTTAGATTTTTTTAAATAAATAAATAAGTAATAAATTTGACCCGATTATAGTTAAGGTAAAGTGTTTCGCTCTCTCTCATTCAGACCCTTTAGAATAAATTAGGATGCCAGGAGGCACGTGTGAAAATAGAATGGAAGGGAGGAGATAGAATAGACAAATACAAACATATTAAGGGCTAGGGAGTAGATATTTCTTGATAGAATGTCTATAAAATTGACTTATAGAATTCTATAAGCCTTTGAAAAAGTTATTCTTTAAATTAGACAATTTTTTGCTTCTTCCAAATCGACTATATTGTAGGCTTTGCTTTTGTTTTGCTTTTTATTGTATTAATTTTGGTTTTGTCTTGCTTTTTTATTGTAGTAATTTTGTTTTCGCTTTGTTACTTTCTCTTACCTATATATATAAATATATACCTAGAGAGAAAGTATTGGATTAATGTCAAAAATTCGATCTTCAAAATTCTATGTCGAGATTTTGATGGATATACCCGTTTTGAGGTCCTCTGAATCCAAAAAAGTGGTTTTCGCAACATGGTCTGTTTGTCTGTCTGTCTGTGTATGTGTGTGTCTGTGAACAAAATATCCCAAGAACGAAAAGAGCTATGAGGTTGAAATTTTATATTTAAGTTAGGTACCCCCCTGGGACTAGACACGAAGCTTTTGAACAAATTTGGCCAAAGAGTAGCCTACTAGTACATTACTGATGTAATTTTTCAGTTTTTTTTTCAATTTTCTTAAAATTTGCTCTAACGATTTTTATTAAAATTCAAAAACCAATTATTTTTTAGATGCTCTTTAAAATGAATATTCTCATTTTGCCCTTGAAATCTTTTGAAGCACACTTTACTCTTGTACTTCATAGGAAAGATAGGAGAAATGTTTCCCATCGTAACAAAATACAGTATAAATACTTATAAATTTTACTTTTACAGTCACCATATTCTTTGAGGTTAAGTGATGCCAAGCGGGGTGAAATCTTGGAATTGGTGACCAGCGTGTTGATCGCCCCCCAGTTGCCATCGGTACAATGTATATTAATTAAAATTTATATAATAAATGGCCTCTGTAGCCGAAAAGGGATAAAAAAATTTTGAAATTCGAATATACCATCCTGTCGAAACTGAATATATTTCTCAAGACTGAGAGTGTTTTTAGGCCAATGATGTGTAATTAAACGGACGAATTAAAAAAAAAAAAAAAATTACTATTCATTTACTATATCAAGAGAAATTTTCTAGGCTTGTTTTATTAACAATTCTATTCACATTTGTTTAATTTTTTCCTGAACTAAAATAAACTTTTGATGTCTCTACTGATTGGTAGGCTACACGTTTGACCTTTTTTTATTCAATTTTCTTCTTAGCAAAGAGACATGCATTCATATTCATATATTACTATTGCTAACAGACACTTTTATCTCAATCGCGATTTTCAAAATAGACTAAATATTTACATTTCGCATTGTCTTACGAATGTGTTTTTTCTTTATTTGGTCAGGTACAGAGTGTAAAAATTAGCAAGGTTAATGTCCTATTCTTTTCTTTGAAGATAGTTTTTTGAATAATTGGAAATGACTAATATTTAGATTACATTTCTCAATGAAATATTTTTTGATTCAGTGGTTGATTTTCTTCAAAATAGAATAGTCGATTTTTGTTTGGCAGCCCCAAATGATGTCGTTCTGGGAGAGGGGAAATATTTTTTCCCTTCTTTTTTATAGACATCGAATAAAGAAAGACACCCTAACTAAACCTCTCAACAGTGAAATCAGATTCCTTTTTTTCGATATTTGTGGAAATAAATTAGATTATCTGAATTAGCCAACTTTTTTTTTGTTTTTTATCAAATTTGATATTTTATTAAAAAATAAAAAAAATCTAATGAAATTAATAAATTCATTAAATTTTATCTCATTTATTTAATAAGAAAAAATATTAAAATTGAATATATTATCAAACCGGACGTATTTTTATGCCCATAAATTTTATGAAAAGTAAAAAAAAAAAAAAAATATTCAATACCGGTAGGACAATTGAAATATTCGATTGTTTTCCAATTTTATTCGAGTTATTGAAAAAAAAATCTCTCTGATACATTTGAGGAAAAAATATGATACTTTACATATCTATCAGTAACGTAAGCAGGTTTTGTTTTGAGAAAGGGAATGGGCAGAGGCATAAATAAAATTTTTTCTTATATGATTTATTATTAGAATTGGTTTTATAAGCAAGTACTTTATTCATTTAAATTTACTGTTTTCCTTGTTTTTATTTTGAAATTTTGTGATCCTCTTATGAATAGCTATTAGGTGACGTCCACATATTAAGAAGGGGGGGATCTGGACAAATTGTGACATGGACCGAAGGTTTCTCTAAGTGTGACATAATAATTCAAAGTTGAATTTATAAAATTTAAAAAAAAAAAAAGGTAAAAATGATATGAATTTTGCATAAGAAATTTTATTCGAGGGGAGGGATTGTTCGATGTTGTGACATAATATTTCTAGGGGGGTTTGTTTGTATGTCACTAACTGTGACATGGGGAGGGGGGGCTAGAAAATCGTCAAATAAAAGCTTTAAGTAAATATGTGGACGACCCCTTAGGTGATGTGGTTAAAAATAACTAAAAAGTCAGTCAATAATTTTTGTAAAGAAATTTAAAATAATAATCCTTTAATAAACATTTTGGTTTGTATTGAAATATCGCTTGTAAACCTTTTTGATTCGAACAAAGCAACATTCTCTCTCTCTCTCTCTAAGAGATAATATTATTATTCAATAAAAACAAACATTTCTCCGGAGTACGAGTTGGTTATCCAGCAGATCTGATGCGCAATGTTCCTATTTTTAAATTGTCCCAAGCTGTTCAAGTATAAATTCAAAGCTCGATGCAGGCTGTATACCCCCTACCACCCTGCGTTCTAAAAATTATTAAAACATGTGCGTTCATATAAATAAATAGAGTAGAAAGGGAACCCCATCCCCCATAGGTTTTGTACCCCACCCAAAGAACAGCCACGTGTCAGAAGGCCATCTGCTAGCAGCGACCGGAACTAATCAGCCACTTTCCTCTGTATAATCGATTCGTTTTGTCGTATTGGGAAATAATAAACAAATAATAACTATAAGTTTCAGATATTTAATAAACTCGGCAAAAAAAGTTTCTTAAGAATACATTTTTACTTTCTCTTACCCTGTATATGAAATATATATAGAGAAAGAATTGCGATCATGTCAAAAATTTGATGTCGAGATTTTGATGGATATACCTGTTTTTTTCTGTAATTTTGTACTCTCGTTTTTTTGTTCCTGGTCCCCGAAAAAGTGGACATCAAACTTCATTAAATAATTCAGAGTAAAAGTATTAATTAAATAAGAGGGATTTCAGGGCCAAATTATTGAAATAAATTCTATCCAAAGCATCCAATATCTTCAGAGCAATAAGGTTTTAATTAAAACAAAATTTCTTGATGAAAATATACAAATTAAACATTCGGTTGTTTCAAGTTATTTATTGGTTATAGATCATCACTTTTTTCAAACGAGATTTCTCAACTCAAAATGTTTCAACAAGAACCTACTACCAAAATTTTAAATTTTTATGTGGTTTTGCACAGATGAATTATTGTATTCTTTATGTAGGCCTAGATATTGGAATTTGAGTTATTTTATTTTGTACACATTATACTATACATATCGAGCAATTCACTTCTATTACTTGAAGAAACCAATTTTGATTTATTAAAAACTGCATTATCCTGAAGAATGGACCATCGAATGCTGAAACGGAATTTTATTTCGATCCTTATTCTAGTTCTTAAAAAAAATGACAAAATATTGTACGTTAAACTCGGCGTTCAATTGACACGAAGCGAAAATTTGAACTCAACAATGTATTACAGTATAATAGCACGTCCCTGACTGAATGTGTCATTGCCTGCATTCGATGTGTCAATACCAAAACCATTAACCTTTTAGAAGGGAGCCGCCTATAATACTACTGAAAGTTGAACTTTTACTTTCTCTTACCTATATATGTTGATATATGGATTCATGTCGAAAAATCTGAGATTTTGACGAATACTAGGGTTTTGCGGTCCTCTGAGTCCAAAAGGTTTTTACACACTGTGTGTGTGGATGTGTCTGTGAACAAAATATCTCAAGAACGAAAAGTGCAAGGAGGTTGAACCTCGTCGGCACGTGATTCGAAGCTTTTGGTCAAAATCGGCAAAAGAATACTACTTTACTACTTTACTGAT
>JAKCPI010008020.1:0-13108 GCA_023213315.1 Euborellia annulipes
GAACAACATTCATCTCCAGGAGGATTCTTGCTGTTTTTTTTTTTTCGTAAGAATACAAAATATACAGTGTAGGTGAGGTTTCTCATCGAATTATTCTCCTTTCAAATATTGCTTCCATCATGCAGGACATTCATCAACACCACAGATAAAATTTTAGACATTTTTACAATTATTCTTATTATTCATAGATTCTAGTTTTGCCTTAATATTGTATTTATATTGTTTTGGTTTTGTTTTCATATTGTATTGACTTTGCTTTTTATTTTAATAATTTTGCTTTTTTTTTTATTGTATTAATTTTGTATGGTTTATGTTAATTTTTATGTATTTATTTTATAGAAGTTTTGACCCAATGGTGTGTGGCTAAACGGGCGAAATAAAAAAAAAAAAAAAAAACATTCCTTGGATTTAAAAATTATCAATATTGACATTGTCTTATCTCTAACGAAGGGGAAAGGGGAGGGGAATTATTCACTTTAAAGTCTTAAATAGAAAACATGAGTCACTCACTTGAGCCGAATCTTTGCCAATTGAAAATTTTAAACTTTAAAGGTTATAGATTTTACTTTCTCTTACCTTACTCTATATATAATAAAATATAGAGAGAAAGTATTGGATTCATGTCAAAAATTCGATGTCGAGATTTTGATGGATATAAACGTTTTGAGGTCCCCTGAATCCATAAAAAATGGTTTTCGCGACATGGTCTGTCTGTGTGTCTGTCTGCGTTCAATTTAAAGCATGAAAGAATTGAGCTAGGAGGTTGAAATTTTATATTTAATTTAGGTACCCCCCTGAGACGTGACACGAAGCTTTGCAACAAAATCGACCAAAAAGCACTAGTACTTTTCTGATGTACTTTTTCAGTTTTTTTCGATTTTCTCAAAATTCGCTTCAACGATTTTGTTTAAAATTCATAAATCAATTATTTTTTAAATGCTCTTTAAAATGTATATTCTCATTTTGTGATTGAAATCTTCTGAAGACCACTTTACTCTTGTACTCCATAGATAAGATAGGAGAAATGGTTGCCATGGAATCAAAATATAAATATTTTCCCAAATAAATTTTACATCTTGAAAATCGAATGTACCGTACTGTCGGAAACTAAATACATGTCGACACAAAAAATCTGGTGTGACAAGCACAGTACACAACTTTCGATTACCGAAGGTAAGAGAAAGTTGTGTGCTGTGCGCCGGTCACACCAGATTTTTATAAGTTGTATATCTTATTATCTTAATTTTATATTGGCGTAGCCACGAGCCTAAAAATGATTTATTTAAAATAAAATATGATTACTCATTTACCTAGAACAACTTCCGACCCCTAATTATGACGAAATCAAATGAAGTTTAAATAAAGCAGCTGTCGATTGCCTCCCCCTCCCTCCCCCTCCCTCTCTCTTGTTATCTATCAGTTGTATTAAGAGCAGAAGAGAGATAGAGAGACGACGGCGATGATGATGATGATGATCTGTCTTTGTGGTCAATTATTCTAATAGAGGATATGACGTGTCCGTTACGATTTCCTGTCGTGATCGATCCATCCAATTGATGACGTCATCTCAGTTAATAAGTGTTAATTAAACTCAAACGACACAAAAGAGATCCATCGCATTCCCTTACTGAAAACTGAGAATCTGTTAATATACCCCCCCCCCCCGCTCCCCTCACCTTCCTCCCCTCTTCATCCTATAATCCCACTACTCATAAATCCTCTTCTGGACATAAAATTAATAAAAACGATTTTAATGATTTCCAAAGAATCCATTTGGAAAAATCTGGTGTAACAAGCACAGAACGCAACTTTCGATTACCAGATTTTGTGTGTCAACATATATTTAGTTTCCGACAGTACCATACATTTGAATTCAAGCTGTAAAATTTTTTTTTTTTTTTTTTCTTATAAAACTTTCATACTTTTTTCTCATTCACACTTCACATTCACACAGTCTTCTCGGCAACTCAGGCCATTTAAGACTTTGACGATAACCGTTATTTAAGAATTGATCTATTATTGGGGTCCAGGCATTTCTATTTAAGTCATTTGGTATCCAAATGCCTTAAATAAAATTATCGGACTGCCTGGGGTCCGAACCCGCGACGTTCGGTATAGAAGGTAGGCACGCTACCAACTACGCCAAGCCCCGTGGGCCTGTAAAATTTATAAACATGGGAAAATATTTATATTTTGTTACCATGGCAACCATTTCTTTTCTTTCCTATGAAATACAAGAGTAAAGTAGCCTTAAAACAATGTTGAGAGCAAAATTACAATATACATTTCAAAGAGCATTTAAAAAATAATTGATTTATGAATTTTAATAAAAATTGTTAGAGTGAATTTTGAGAAAGTCGAAAAAAAAAAACTGAAAAAGTACATCAGTAAAGTACTAGTACTTTTTGGCCGATTTTGTTCAAAAGCTTCGTGTCACGTCTCAGGGGGGGTGCCTAACTTAAATATAAAATTTTAACCTCATAGCTCTTTTCGTTCTTGAGATATTTTGTTCACAGTCAGACAGGACAGTACATTTTGTGTTTCACTTTTTTGAATGAAAAGGACCTCAAACGTGTATTTCCACCAAATTTTGGACTTTCTCTCTACATATATATATTAACAAATATATAGGCAAGAGAGATTTTTTATTTGTTGGTGGTTAAAGGTTTCATGGTCATCATGGAATTGAATTCTAGATCTCTAGTTATCGGTGTGATTCCATTCGATCACAATAATAGATTTCATTGAGAACCCGAGTAAAAAAAAATGATTAAAACTGATGGAGGGATAGACAGGTCCGCACCAGGGACACACACAGTAGATCGAAAGTGACCGGAAGAAAAATGTGTGTCCCTGGTGTGAGCGTGTGTATCCCTGTGTGTCCCTGGTGTGAGCGTGTATATCCCTGTGTGTCCCTGGTGTGAGCGTGTGTATCCCTGTGTGTCCCTGGTGTGAGCGTGTATATCCCTGTGTGTCCCTGGTGTGAGCGTGTATATCCCTGTGTTTCCCTCAAGGTTCTCTATGCAGACCTGCTGCGGTCAAAATGAAATATTATATCCCTGCTACTCCTTAACACAATCATAATGAAAAATTGGTCGTCTCATCAAAATGAAGCTACTCACGAAAAATTAGCTTGAATGGGCCTGGGATCCTGGCAGTGGCGGATCCAGAGGAGTTTCTCGGGGAAAAGGGGAGGGTAATCTGGTGTGACTGGTCGCACAGCACACAATTTTTTCTTATTATCGGTAATTTAAAGGTGCATTCCATTTTTGTTTACCAGAATATATTATATATAGGGTACAAATCAAATTTTTAATTATTAGTTTTTAAAATTTATATTTATTTATTTTTTTTATTATTAAAATACAGTAGTATGAGCTTTTCCGCTCATTACCGGAATTGAGTAATTCGACTCTTACAGTAATTATACAAACACAAAGAAAACTGATAAATTATTATATTAGGCCTATATTAAAATTATTATATTAAAAATACAATTTTTTTTTTTAATATTTTTCTCAAATCTCGGGGGGGGGGAGGGGGGTAATTACACCTTTACCTCCCCCCTTGTATCCGCCCTTGGATCCTGGACTATAAGGTCTTTTTCTTCATTGGAAAATGGTTGATTTGCTTTTTATTTCGCCCCTTTTGACTTTAATTTTATAAACTAGACCTTCTTGATTGACTGAATCATTTAGAACAATTTCATTCTTAAATTATTTTTTATTTTTTTTTTTTTTTGTACTGTAATAATAGAATCATCATCTCTCTCTCTCTCTTTAAATTATGATAGAATAGAGAGGGGAAGGGGGAATATCTGCGATCCACGATATCAACTGGAATTCATTTAAATTTATGACTCTTTGCTAATTTTCTCATTTATCGTTCGTTTGTTTGTTTGTTTGCTTGCTTGTTTGTGTGTAAAACGGAAAAATTTGATATTCGCTTGATTGAACCCCCTCCCCTCCCCTCCCCTCTCCTTCTCCTCCTCCTTATGCGCGAAGAAGAGGGGAGGCAACGAAATGACTAATAAAAAATTCTAATTAATATTTATTCACTCACACACATATACAAAAAGCTATCAAATGAATTTTTATTAAATTGATCATCTGCGTGTTTTGTTTAAAAAAAAAAAAAATTATTTTGCTTATAGAGAAGTAACTAGGGGGGACAATATGACAGTTCCCCCACCACTCTGTTTGTCTCTAACGATTTTGATTAAAATTCATAAATTTTTGATATTCCCTTTAAAAATAACGGTATATCAATAAAATATTTTGTGAAAATTGTTTCAAGTACACTTTACTTTATTTCAGATTTTTCAAATTTATTTTCCGGCTGTTTCCCAATGTTAAATCCCCATTTGGGGATTTGTAAATTTCGATTCCCCTATGGACAAATTTTAAAAATTTTTTTCCAATTCTTATGAATTTTTGTATTTAATTAGGATTTTCAATTGGGTATAAAATGTCCAAATATGAGATTAAAATTTTGAAAAATAACCATAGTTTATTTCAAGCAATCAACATTTAAAATGTAAGTTTGAAACTAAGGTGCTATGGAAAACTAAATATATGTCGACACAAAAAATCTGGTGTGACCGTGCTGGTTACCGAAGGGTAAGAGAAAGTTGTGTGCTGTGAGCCACTCACACCAGATTTTTTACTTTTTTTATTTATGAAATGCAAGTGGTCAAGTTATTAAATTAATACACTCATATTTGGATATTTTATACACAATTGAAAATCCTAAATAAATACAAAATTTGATAAGAATTGGAAAAAAAATTTTAAAATGTGGGGGAATCGAAATTTACATTCAAATCTCCAAATGGGGATTTAACATTTATTTTTTTAAACACACACTTTTTTCTCATTCACACTCACACTCACACAGTCTTTTTGGCAACTCAGGCTATATAAGATTTTTGACCGTAACCGTTATTGATTAATAATATACATATTTGGGGTTTAGGCATTCTTATTTAAGCCATTTGATATCCAAATGGCTTAAATAAAATCATCGGACTGCCTGGGGTCCGAACCCGCGACTTTTGATATACGAGGTTAGCACGCTAACCCCTACACCAAGCCCCGAGAGCAAGTGGTCAAGTTAACTAAGGTGCTATGGGAAACTAAATAAATCTCAAAAAAAAAAAAAAAATTAGAAAGTTGAAAGAGACAATTGATGATTGGGAAAGCCTGGTCTAGATAGATGAACAACAAATGAAAATGCTGGAGGCCAAATTTTATTTCCACTATACAGTCGACGTTTCGGGGGACTCAACGCCTTCCTTCATCAGGACTAATGTGATATTAAATAATGAACCCTCACTGGTTTTGTCATAAGAGAATGAATTTAATAGTCCAAAACAAAACCAGTACTAAACCAGTGAGGGTTCATTATTTAAAACCACATTAGTCCTGATGAAGGGAGGCGTTGAGTCCCCCGAAACGTCAACTGTATAGTGGTAATAAAATTAGGCCTGAAGATACCTCCAGAATTTTCATTCGTTGTAAGAGACAATTGACCAAAAATGTGTTGAAAGTTTATTCTTTGTAGAGCTACCGTAGTTAATTGTGCACACCAGTCATCTTTTCAATAAAAAATCCTGAAAATAGATAGATATATAGATTTTATAATTTTTTTATGAAATAGTTGCTATAAGAACTAACTCTACAAAGAAGTAACACATTTTTGGTAAATATATCTCGACACAAAATTTGGCGTGAAAAGCAAGGTGAGAAAGTTGTGTGTTAAGTCCCACCAGATTTTTTATATTTATTCTGGACTCAAAAAAAAAAATAAATAAATAAAACCAGTGATTAAAATAAGTGTTGAAGACAAGTGGCGCTAATATGTAATTAGCCTTGCTGGCCGGCCGCCTTCGGCCCCCGTCCCCTCTCCTCTTTGTTTTCCCCTATCGGAACGTCAAAACATTTCTGACTCAGTCCCGCATGCGGCGGAATCTCATTTCCTGTATTAGAATAAATATAATTTTAAAATTAATCGAAAATAATAGGTGTTATATTTTGGTATGAAGTATTTCGACATTCAGTGTGTCATTTTCAGACGTAACACAATTCTCTTAAAGTATCTAAGTATTTATAGTAATAAATAGTGGCATTCTTTGTTTCGTTTTATTTTCATTGTTGCTAATATTAGTTTTGTTTTAGTCTCGTTTTTTTTAACCTTTTCGGTTACAGAGACCATTTAGGGGTGATTATTTATTAATATATTTTTTTATAAATACATAGTACAAGCTGATTGATTGGGGTCACCAATCCCGAGCTTTCGCCTTTTTTTTTTTTTTTTTTTTTTTAAAAAAAACACTCACACTTTTTTCTCATTCACACTCACACTCACACACACATTCACACTGTCTTTTCGGCAATTTAGGCCATTTAAGACATTTACGATATCCGTTATTATTAAATTATATATATTGGGGTCCAGGCATTCTTATTTAAGTCATTTGGTATCCAATTGGCTTAAATAAAATCATCGGACTGCCTGGGGTCCGAACCCGCGACGTTTGGTATATGAGGTTAGCACGCTAACCTCTACGCCATGCCCCGAGGGCGAGCTTTCGCCTTGCTTAACTACAACGATTGTGGTGACTGTTGCTCTTATACGTTGCCAGGCCCCCCGGCCTCGTTTTGTTTGGATGTTTTTGCTTTTGTTATGATGCCATTTCATATTGATGTTTAGTTTGTTTTTTGATGCTGTTTTGTGTTGATTGATTTTGTTGCTAATATTGTTTTTGTTTGGAGACCATATATTTTTGATCTTTGGTTTTGTTGTGGTCTCATTTTTTTTTTTTTTAATCTCTATTTGTATTTTGATCTCATTTGGTTTGCATGTTTTATTTTGGCTTTTGTTTTGTGGTTATTTTATTTTGATGTTTTGTGCTTTTGTTGATATGGATTTTTATTTTGCCTTCATTTGTCTTTCTATTGGTTTTTATTTACTAGATCCGATACCTGAATGAATGAGTGTCCGAAACGTTGTAGCTATTGTATAAACCACAGTTAAACGGAAACAAGTCTCTTGTGCTAAGAGTTATTTCAAATGAATTGGCTAACAATCCATTGATAGAAACGGGGTCTAAATAGCCTAAAAAAAGACAATTATTTTGACCCTCAAAATAGCATTAAACAAATGAACAACGAAGCATCAAAACGCTCCGAATAAGACCTCTAATTAAGACGCGGAACGTTTTGCAGCTTCATTTTTTTTTTTTTTCATTAATAAGAAATGAAGATTAGGAGATAGTTGAATGATAAGTGCTAACGCTTGTATTGGAGGTATTTTCAGGCCACATTTATTTCGACGTTTCGGGAACGTCTCCCTTCATCAGGACAAATGTGGTTTTAATAAATTAAAACTCTCCATGGTTTCGTTACATGGAAATGAAATTCACAGTCCAAATTCGTCTGCTGATTGGTAGGAAGGCATTTATATTGATAACTCGCTTTGTAAATGCCTTTCTACCATCCAGAAGACGAATTTGGACTGTCAATTTCATTCTTATATGACGAAAGTAGGGATTTATTTAATAACCACATTAGTCCTGATGAAGGGAGGTGTTTAGACTCACGAAACGTCGACTGCATAGTGAAATAAATTTGGCCTGAAATTACAAGCGTTATCTTTTATCATTTAATTAATAAATTAATTTTAAATTGTAAACACACAGGCCTTCGATTTTTGTTTAAAGACGCCAAAGCCTAAAATTAAAATAAATGTAATTAGTTTTTTTTTGAAATTAATTTTTGTACGCTTTTCGTCAAATTAGAAAATATTCCATTGCTATATATATTTCAATCCCTCTGTCTCTCTCTCTCTCTCTCTGCGTAAATGAATTATATATAGGGAGAGGAAAATTAACTGGTTAATTTTTTTTAAGAAAGAAGAAAGGGGTGGAGAAAGTGAGTAAAGAACTTGAGATAATCAAATTGAAAGTGTTTCAAGTTCTTCCTCTTTTCATCATCGTGTCAACAACAACAACAACAACAACAATTAAATGATTTTCTAAACCTTCTTTTAATGGCTCAAGAACGGAAAGAACTACAAGGATGAAATTTTCAATTAGGCACAACTTTTGACTAAAAAAATAAGCCAATGAGTAGCCTACTAAAACTTTTTTTTTTTTCTTTTGAACAAAATATCTCAAGAACGAAAAGAGCTAAGAGGTTGAAATTTTATATTTATAGTTAGGCCTCTGCGTAGTAGTACTTTACTGATGTACTTTTTCAATTATTTTCGATTTTCTCAAAATTCGCTTCCAACTATTTTGATTAAGATGCATAAATCAAGTATGTTTTAGATGTTCTTTAAAATGTATATTCTCATTTTGCCCTGGAAATCTTTTGAAGCACACTTTACTCTTGTACTTCATAGGAAAGATAGGAGAAATGGTAACAAAATATAAATATTTTCCCATATTTATAAATTTTACATCTGAATTCAAATGATACTGTCGGGAACTAAATATATGTAGACACAAAAAATCTAGTGGGACTAACACAGAACACAACTTCGATTACCGAAGGTAAGAGAAAGTTGAGTGCTGTGCGACCAGTCACACCATTTTTTTTAATTTTCATTTAAGGTCTTTTTCGGCAGGAAGGCCATTTAGACCCCGCATCTATTTATTTCCCCTGGATTGGTAGCCAATAAATTGTCGTATGAGACTGAATTCTAATATATAATATTACACATATTAGCGGAAATTAAACATATGCCGACACAAAAAAATCTGGTCTGACAATTCCATAAACTCTAAAAAGAGTTCAAAATTGAATTTTGAAATTCCAACGGGACTTTTCCCATATCAGTGTATTCTATCTCATCCTATGAAAGCAATTAATTAATTAATTATAATAAAAAATAAAAATAAAATATGAAATATATAAAGATAGATAATTATAAAATACATAAAACAAAATAATATTGTTTAACAATTTGATTGCTGTAGGGCCAAATCCCTCATGGTGTCCCGGAACCCAAGATCTTCAGTTTGTCAGGAACATCGGTTCACCAGGCACTGGACTCTCAATAAAATAAAAGCGATACTCCGGACGTTTGACCCATCAACAAAAAAAAGCATACAAATACTCTGAGCTTCAAAAATAACGTAACATTTGGTTTCTTCTTAATCTATCTTAATGATACTGTAATTTATTAAACATTTAATATGAAATATTCTATACATTTCAAAGTAAATTTAACACAAATTATATCATTTTAATAAATAATTACAATTTAAATAAAACAAAGACAAATTTCAACATAATTTTTATGTTTAGTTGGATATTAATTCAAAATTTTGTTTTTATAAGAATTTCCAATAAAATAGACAGGGAAAAACTGAAATGGAAAGATTATTTTAAAATTTTAGAAATTTAACGTTAATAAAATAATTTTATTTACATTGTAATTATTTATTAAAATGATATGGGTTTGTGTTAAATTATCTTAAATGTTTAATAAATTACCGTATCATTAAGATAGATTAGAATATGTATTCTTAAGAAGAAACAAAGTGTGGCACTATTTTTGACTCGCAGTATATATCTATGGGTTATCAATTATATATTGTATAGACTAGATAGACGAACTGTTTGAAAAATTGCAGGTCATGATTAAAGGAAAGTCGAGGGTCTGCCGCAGATGGGCCCGAGCCAGTTGGAGGAGAGTGGCGCGGCTAGTATCCTTTCTCGTCTCTTCCTCTCAAACACATCCATTTCTCTCTAAAATAATAACTTCCCTTCATCAGATTAAGTCATCATCATTTGACGACGCCGATGACTTCCTCTTAAGAAAAAAAAAAAAAACAATTAATTCCCGATTGTGTTATTTTAAGTAAAATATTAACGCGAGTGCACAGGATTTTTTTTTTTAACTTAAAAAGAGAAGGAATTGGTTGTTGTTGTTGTTGGGCTGTTGCTAAGTCAGTTCCGCTGCTGTTGAAGTTTCTGGTCATTAAGTAGCTAATGATTGCTTACTTAGGGCCTAATTACCCATGTCCTCCTCTCTTGGATTATTGTTCTTCACACTAGAGACACGTAGATAGACAACAGACACCTTGCTTACTCTCTTTTAGCTTCTTGCATGATTATCTAACTAACTGTGCATCAGAACAAACATACTCCCTTTTTCCTATTTAATTTTCCCTCTCGTATCTTGGGATTATTTTTTGACTTGATCTATTTTCTGAGAACTTCTCGGGAATACTTGTCAGCAGGTGGAATGCTGGTTAAATAAATAGGCATATAATATTTGTCTTTTATTAGTGGAAAATGCCGACTATAATGCGCATTTGACATGGTTTCGGTTCAGAAAAAGAACCATTATCAAGACCTGAAAATTACAATTTTTACACAAAATTCTCAATAAAGGAAAAAAACTAAAACATTAACACACACAATCTTTTTAAGAAAACATACACATAGCTTTTATATAATTAGATATTACTTCATGTACCCGAAAAAAGATATAAGGGAGTGCCGCCGGAAGTCGAACCATGGATCCACCGATTTGCGCTCAATGTGCAAAGGTGTGAAGGGCACACTGAGCGCAAATCGGTGGATCCATGGTTCGACTCCCGGCGGCACACCCTTATATCTTTTTTCGGGTACATGAAGTAATATCTAATTATATAAATCTCCATTTCGCGGCTTACCTACGCGATATATATAATATCTTAAATATTATATATAATTTCTTATTTATAAACATAGCTTTTACATCCACCTCAGTTTCCATGTGGGTATTGTGCCACACACATATGCATCTATTAAAATGCAACCATTTTTTTCAAATTTCTATATTATTTGATTATAAAACATATGCATGATTTCGAATAAAGTGATATTATAATTGTATTTTATATATGTGTGCATTTTCACCTTAGACATTGTATGCAAAGAGCACAAGATATGGCATTAAAATGTATGTGATGCGTGGTTAATTTTTATATAAAAATATATTTTTATAGACATAAAAATTCTAGACATAAGAATATTATATATATTGTAATCTTTGCATATAATCTATTTATTTATTTTTTTTTAATTTATTTTGCCCCTGTTTGGCCGGTGGCCATTGGGCTAAAAAGTTTACATAAGATAGACAGTAAAAATATAAAAATAAGCCATGCAAATACAATAAAAAAAATCTCAATACAATACCAAAACAAAATAAAAGCAATATAAATATAATATTAAAACAAAATATCAACAATATAAATACAATATTAACACAAAATAATATAATCTATTTATCATCAAATAATATAAAAATTTAAACAAAATTTTGCAGGTGCAGCATTATATTCTCACCTGTGTGGAGTTGTATACTCAAAAACACATAGAAACTGAGGTGAGTGTAAAAGCTATATAGCCTATACCGGTATATGTACGCATATATGCAAAAGTATTTATTTTACAAAATATATCCTTGTTTTTCTTCTTTATTGAGAAAGTGTGATTTTATGTAACATAAAATTTATAATTTTCAGGTCTTTTCCTGAACCGAAACCATGTCAAATGCACATGATGATCGACCAAAATTAAGTTTTCCACAGCCTTTTTATTTAACCAGCATTCATTCCACCTGCTAAGTATACTGGCAGGTATTATCGAGAAGCTCTCAGAACATCATTTAATTTTCTTGTTTTCTATTTTTATCATTCATCTATTTACTAAATGTCCATCGATAAAATCACATTTTTTTTTTTAAATAATATTTTAAATGTTAGACTATGTGAAATGTTTCAAAATTTTATAGGTGAAATAATACACTTTATACGTATTTCGACATTACTATCAACAAGTAGAATAACAACTCAAAAGATTCTCATTACAGAAATGTCGAAATACGTATAAAGTGTATTATTTCACCAAAAGAAACTGGAAGCATATCCCCTAGTATATTATTTAAAAATTAAAATGAATTCTCTCTTCAGTCATTAGTGTCAGACCTGACACGTTGTTGACGTTGATTCTATAAGGATTAACTTTCAAGGGAATAATACTGAGGTGGGTTCCCGTTTTCTTCCTCAGGATAATTTTTTGCCATAAGGATGGATTCGAGTTCAAAAAACTTTATCCCCTCGGGTAATCGCCTCCTCAAAAATGAATTAGCCTGCGATATTGATATGTTGTGAAGTTTCTCTGCTCTCAAAAAAAAAAGCAAGGGATTGAATAGGCGTATCACATCCGCCTACCTAATAATACTATTAAAATTAAAAACTTTGTTTATAAAATAAAATCTCTCCCTTGAAGTAAAAACAAAAAAAAAGCCAATATTTTAATATTAAATAAAAAAAAAAAATTCTAAAGGATTTCAGAATAAGGGACTTTGATAGAAAGAGAGAGAGAGAAGGTGGAAGGGGGGTGGGGTGGTATTTTATTTTTAATAACGTCAAGCATTATATAATTAAAAAATATAAAAATATGTTTTATATAAAAAAAAAAAAGAGTTCAAAGAGAAAGAGGCTTTAAGACCTCGATTGGCAGACACGTATTTTTTTTTTTTTTTATTTTATTAAAAAAATAATAATAATCGGTAAAGGCGGTGTTGTTGACGTCGTCGAAAGGGGGAGAAGAGAGAGAGAGGCTTATCGACCTCACACAAAATGTTGGTATTTTTATTAAAAAAAAAATTTAGGCTTTTTTTCTTTTTATTAAATAAAAAAATTATTTTTAGAATTATAAATACTAGCTGCACCGTCCGCTTTCGGCTTCTCCTCTGCCTACGGAGGACGGCCTCTTTTTTTTCTTATAATCTTTAGAATTTGAATTTGCATTATCCTGTAATTGTTTTAAGCAATTTATTCCCATCCATTCATTTTCGTTATATCAAAAATTAATAACGTAATAGGGAAATTTTGAAACTTTAAAAGGTCCTCTTTGAATTTATTTTTTTTAAAATTCCTGGTCGTGGAGATATTCGAGGGATTTATTTCAGTTTTGTATTGTATAATTTTTCATAAGGCGAGATAGAACGCAATGCTCTCCAATGGGAAATTGAGGATTCCCAAATGGGAATTTGGAGAGCTGAGTTTTTTTTTCCTGAACTCTCCACTACATATAAGGATCAA
>JAKCPI010008021.1:0-37358 GCA_023213315.1 Euborellia annulipes
GAGTCGGAAAATCAATTTGAAAAATCTGAAATACTACATCAGTAAAGTATACTTCAAATAATTTTCACGAAAAATTTTACTGATATCAGTAGCTTAACGTTTTTTAGCTGGACCCCCGCAAACCTTTATTTCGGGCCCCATTATTAGACCTTACAAAAAATATTTTAAAATACAGTATATCCCTGAACCCTGAGGGCCCGGGCCCTCTCAAAGACAAATTTTCATTAATTTTTTTTGTGTAAATTTTTTCGATTTTACCGGAACCCTGAGGGCCCCGGGCCCTTCCAAAGACAAATTTTCATTAAATTTTTCCGTTTTTACCGGAGCCTCGAGGGCCCCAGGCCCTTTCAAAGACAAATTTTCATTAATTTTTTTTTAATCTAAATTTTTCCGTTTTTACCGGACCCCTGAGGAGAAACAGTTTTTTAGCACGGCCCGGCCCGTGGGCCCCCCAAGGTCCGGGGGCCCCCGCATCGCAGGGTCTGCGGGGGCGTACGTTACGCCACTGACATATACTTTCTATTACAATTATCTCCTATTACTTGGCGTAAAGGTTTTGTTTCATAAGAATCAATAACTCGTTGACTTCGAAGATTATTTTTATTATGATTAGGTGGTTTCTTCTCCTTAATTTTTTCAAGATATCAATCAGTCGTCAGTAGATAAATTTCAACTTTTAATCCTCAGCTGATGATTCTTTGCAGATTGAACTCCTTAAAGTATTTATCTTGGCTTCTCAATTTCCCTGAGAATTCTTTAATTAACTCTTTACTTTATTCAGCTGCTACTAAAAAAAAATAGAATTTATTAACCATCTGAAATCTTCGCCAACCATCAAATTATAATATATACATTGATGCCACAAAGGACAAATAAAAAATAATAATTACCTTACCGGAATTCATGAAAGTATTAAGGAGGTCTCTTTTTATATACCCATAAACCTCTTTTTCAAATTACTTCACTTTAAATAATAAAAAGCCGATTACTGTATCCTTTACTTTCACATAAAATAAAGGAATATTTTCATTTCTTGAAAGAATAAATTTGAAATCTTAAAAAATTCCACTATAAATAAATGGAATAATTCTTTAATACCATACAAAGGGGATTTGATATGGAGACGACTCATGAATTTTTAAATAGGCATATATACATAAATTGCAGGGTAATGTAATATCACTTTTAATCCCCCTTGAGTAACATAATGCAAGAATAAAGACAATATTAAAAACGTTTTTGTTTACAATTAGAATTTAGGCCTATCTTTTAAAATAATTTGCTTATTAGTTATTCATATTAATCCTCCACTCATATTATTAATATTCTAATTATCTCTCTCACTCTTTAATGAAAAATCTGGTGTGACTGGCGCACAGCATACAACTTTCTCTTACCTTCGGTAATCGAAAGTTGTGTTCTGTGCTTGTCACACCAGATTTTTTGTGTCGGCATATATTTAGTTCCCGACAGTACGGAACATATGAATTCAGATGTAAAATTTATAAGTATGGGAAAATATTTATATTTTGTTACCATGGCAACCATTTCTCCTATCTTTCCTATGAAATACAAGAGTAAAGTGGTCTTCAGAAGATTTCAATCGCAAAATGAGAATATACATTTTAAAGAGAATCTAAAAATTAATTGATTTTTGAATTTAAAAAAAAATCGTTGGAGCAAATTTTGAGAAAATCGAAAAAAACTGAAAAAGTACATCAGTAAAGTACTAGTACTCTTTGGCCGATTTCGATTAAACGCTTATTTTTCCGGTCCCGAGGGGTGTTTAACTTAAATATAAAATTTCAACCTCGTAGCTCAATTCCTTCATGCTTAAAACTGAACACACACCCACCCACCACACACACACACACACAGACAGACCATGTCGCGAAAACCACTTTTTTTGGATTCAGGGGACCTCAAAACGTGAAGATCCATCAAAATCTCGACATCGAATTTTTGACATGAATCCAATACTTTCTCTCTATATATATATTACATATATACATAGGTAAGAGAAAGTAAAAATAGAATCTTGGTATCTTTAAATTGTTAGTATTGTAACTCGTATTTTCCTCTCGATTTGTAAAACCAGAATTTTTTCTTCATCAAAAAAATGCAGGCGTTGCAAGTAGGACTAAGTGGATGGTGTCCACGAGTTAGCATTCCTTTCTTTATGTCAACCTTCCCCCTACTCCATAAAGCGTCTGTGCAATGGGCGCGCCCATAGGAAGTCCGCGGACTTGCTTTTTCTATTACTCAGATATCTTTAAAATTAAAAGTTCGGACCCTGTTTAAAGGATAAAGACAGAAGGAAAAAAAAACTCCTTAGCAAGGATTAAATTATTTGCATTGAGCTTCTCTATCAGGAATTTCTCAATTAATTTGCCTGGAATTTGATGTAGATTGAATTCTATTTTGTCCACTACAAGATAAAAGATATTTCTCACAATTGATGAGCTCAACTGCAAATAGCGCTAGCCCACAATTATGACAAACCCGACTTTTCAGCACCATTAATTGAACAAAGGTCTGCATTAATTATACCATTTGTTTCTCAGCCTGATATTGCCATTTGAGTGCTCTGACAGTAGCAAACAAACTTCCTATTTGTGTTTTGTTTGTTTCCAAAGTTTAAAATTGAAACATCTCAATACTATATATTTGTGGGTTAGCACTTTCTGCTTCCGACCCCTTCAATTCAGTCTTAGCTAGGGAGAAAAATACACCCCCACTTATTCTTTAAGATCATTTATTAATTGGGATTCGATTCAGGTATTTTCATGTTATGAAAAAATTACGTTATATAGATCTATGTCTTCTAATTTTAATTTAATACTGGATAGACCAATCAATTGCCTACGCTTCTTTTCAACCAAAAACAGCGATTACTTTCCCAATGCACGCAATGGTATCCATTTCTGAAGCCATAGATCGCATGCGTTCTATAAATTAGAGTTGTAGTGTGTACGAGGCTTGAGATAAAAAAAAAAACGCGTTCCCTACAAATTTATTTGAAAATTGCTTTTTTAAATAGAAACTTTTTAACTTGTTGATATTAACCAGACTTGTCGCTTATTGGAGACGGAGAACAGGCACTGCCCTGGGAAGTCTGGATTTGAGAGGGCCAATCTATATATACTATATTGTATGACAAATTCTATTAAAGCGAAATAAAATATTAAGTTTCAATGCCAATAAAATAAAAAGATATAATAAGCTTATAATCTTGGGCGCCCCAAGCTTAGGCCTTGAGCTTAGGAAACCAAAATACTTAGCCGTCGAAATTGTTGTCGTAAAAGTAGATTTCCCCCTTCAGTTGCATTAAAAAAGATGATTTATTTATTTTAAAAGAGGGCTCGCTGGTGTAGCGGGCTAGGGTGTCGGCTTTCTACAAAGAAGATCCCTGTTCAAATCCTGGATGTGCGGGATTTTTTCATTAAATAAAAATATTTATTTAATGTAAACAAATCCTCAAGCAGGCCCTGATTTGGAATAGGATCTTGCCACAATAGCCCCCAGGCAGCTCCACGAGGAGAGGGAGTTGCTATGACATCCCGTCCTGTGGAAGGGTCTTAAAGAAGGTTCCCTCTCAGTGATGCATTCTTCGAAAGGAGCAGGCTACAGGCCGATGCGGAGGAAGTCCCTCCTCAAACTAGGACATCCTATCTAGTAGCCTAGCATAGAAGAGGTTGGATAAAATGAACCGGATGGAACTAGAAATAAGGATTAGTTCACTAATTAGAAATGAACTCAGGAGGAGAAGCTAGAGATAGGAAGTGGTGTAACTTCACGGGGTGCCGGTAGATGGCTACGGCCAGTTGGGTTTGAGGTGTATGTCTTCGTGCACTTTAGCACCTCGGGTAAATAAACCGGGCTCCCAATAGGAATTTCAAAAAATAAAAATTTATTTTAAAAATATTGGCTTGGTTGACTAGGCTCAAGGCTACACCCTCGACCACATCAGACATTTGTGGCGCACACTGAACAAAAACGTTTAATATTAAATATTACTTTCTCTTACCTATGTATATATGTAATATATATATAGAGAGAAAGTATTGGATTCATGTCAAAAATTCGATGTCGAGATTTTGATGGATCTTCACGTTTTGAGGTCCCCTGAATCCAAAAGTGGTTTTCGCGACATGGTCTGTCTGTGGGTGGGAGGGTGGGGTGGGTGGGTGTGTGTGTGTGTGTGTGTGTGTGTGTGTGTGTGTGTGTGTGTTCAATTTTAAGCATGAAGGAATTGAGCTACGAGGTTGAAATTTTATATTTAAGTTAAACACTCCCCGGGACCGGAAAAATAAGCTTTTAATCCAAAAACGGCCAAAGAGTAAGTATTAGTACTTTATTGATGTACTTTTTCAGTTTTTTTCGGATTTTCTCAAAATTTGCTCCAACGATTTTTTTTAAAATTCAAAAATCAATTATTTTTTAGATGCTCTTTAAAATGTATATTCTCATTTTGCGATTGAAATCTTCTGAAGACCACTTTACTCTTGTATTTCATAGGGAAGATAGGGAGAAATGGTTCTCGCCATGGTAACAAAATATAAATATTTTCCCATACTTATAAATTTTTACATCTGAATTCAAAAATGTACCGTACTGTCGGGAACTAAATACTCATTTCGACACGAAAAATTCTGGTGTGACAAGCACAGTACACAACTTTCGATTACCGGAAGGTAAGAGAAAGTTGTTGTGCTGTGCGCCAGTCACACCAGATTTTTTTTTTTAATTAAATGATATATTTTTTTTGTCCTACTACCCCTTAAGCCATTCTGCTTAAAAAACAAAACTTTTTCAAAACCTATATAAAAATTTAATTATATATAAAGAACATTTTACAAAAAATATACATATACAACAAAGCACGCATAATTAATTAAATAATTTAATTAAAAAAGCTTTTTTTTTTCTTTAACAAATTAAAACCTGTTAACAACTTCAAGAATATGCATAGTCACAATCAATTAGATTCTTTTAAGAGTTAAGAAGTTAAAAAAAAAAAAAAAAAATTCAAAGTTTTAATGATTATAACATCTTGAGTTTTAGGTATCTATAACTTATTAAAGATAGTCTTACCTTCAACAAATAGTTCATCCAATTAACCATAAAATTCTCTAAAGAGAATTCTGAGATTAAATTTGTTAGATAAGTTATATGTGAATAGGGACCGTGCGTCTAGACCTTTACGCCAACTAGTGGCAATCATCTTAATTAGTCGTGGGGATTTGTTGGAATATTTAACATGTGATTTTTTTTTTTAATAATTAGAGGAGAAGGTCCAAATTTCGGCTACTGTTTACTTTTTGTGTTATAACTTTTGTTAGAATGAATATTATTAACTCTAACCATGATAAAATTGTACATTCAAAGGTTTTCTTTCGATAAACTATTTAAAAAGCTTTAAAATACCTTTAATTTAATTTTTTTTTATCACTTAAAAAAATATTCAAAATCACAAATTTTTGAGATGTGGTCTAAATTTGGGCTAGGCCAAAATAAACTAGAATAAAACAATAAAATATGTACAAATATTTAACTCAAGATCAAGGGCGGATCCAGAGGTGTTTCTCGGGGGGGGGGGGTAATCTGGTGTGACTGGTCGCACAGCACACAATTTTTTCTTAATTTCGGTAATTTAAAGGCGCATTCTATACTTGTTTGCCAGAATATAAATACAAATCAAATTTTTAAGTATTAATTTTTAAAATTTTACATTAAAAATACATTTTTTTTAGAAAAAAAAGTATTTTTTTCAAATTTCGGGGGGGGGGGGGTAATTACCCCCTTTTACCCCCCCCCTTGTATCCGCCCTTGCTCAAGATGTATTTATTATATTCAGATAATTGTATATATAATGAGCAAGTGCCTCTTTGTATGGGGTGCCAGTAATGAGTCAAGACCTTACGGCTTTACGTCCTTTGTTTGTTTTTTTCCTAGTAGCCCGAATTTAGACCTTCACTATGGCGTCGGTTTGAGGTTAATAAAAAATTCTACAGTCGGTTGAGAGCTTGGAATTATATCGATTATGGTACCTTAGGGTATCTTTAACCCAACTATTTATGGAGAGTAATATATTCAAAGTTTTAGACTATTCAGTAAATTAAAAAATGCATACCTGTAAAAGTTTTCAATTGTCGAAAATCGAAAAAATTACCACCACTCAAACAACTGTCACTGAATTGCGCAGCTTCTTCAACCATGCAATGGGCGTTCCCTGAGAAGTTGTTTCATACTATCGCGGCTACATTGCAGCATCTCCTTACACTGATTACAGTACTAGCCAGAATTTGGACCCTAGCCGAAATTTGGACCTTCTCCTCTATTAATTAAATATATTGAGATTATTTGAAGTTTGTCGACTTTAAGAAAAAATTGCTGTACCCGTGGCTGTAATAATATCCTCACTTCAGAAACCTGGAATGGATGTGAAAGTGAAATTTTATAAATTTCCAGATAGCCACATGAAAATAGCAAAACGTAAACAGTGGATAAAAACAGTAAAAAATTATGACTAAGTCCAAAATTAATTAAAAATATATTATATAATTAAAATGAATTTTGAGATTAAACTCAACGCATGTAAATAACTCATTTTGTTAGACCAGGTTCTTAATATTTATGACATTTATTTCATAATAAAAGCTTAACCTTAAAACTTTTTTTTCGATTTCAGAGAAAACCCAAAAGACTGGGTCCCAAATCAAAATTCGAGAATTTGTAGTAATACTCATTTTATAAACAACGAAAAATCGGAACATCCGTCTTATATTCCCTCGATTTTTCCTGGAAGCAAAAATATTTTTTAAAAATATACAATCCTTGTGAGGTATCCGGCTATTAAAAATTCGTGAATTACTAAAAGCTGCTAGTACTAATAAATAATAAACTAATAAGTACTAATAAATCCTCTTTTTGGTCACAAAGACCTATTCACCCCAGAAGAAGTAGATGTAACATAACCTTCTGTAAGGATACATATTGAACGGGTTAATCAACGAATTAAGAACTTTAAAATTTTATCTAAAGTTCCAAATTCATTATTTCCTCATATTGATGAGAACTTGAATATAAAACGAATGATTTGGATTTAAATGTGACTTTGACGCTTATGACACTTTCAAAAGAATTTGTTTTTTCAACTACCGCATAGACATGATTTGAGTTGAATATTTTTTTCTCTTTTTCATCATTGTGGCCGCGTATAATATTACTGACAACTAGTTGAAATCAGTATTTTATTATTTTTTCCATTTTTTAAAATATTTTATGTTGTTTGCAATGAATGTTTACATTCCACAAAGTTTGTCAAAAGAACACTAGACAGCGCTTACTTAGGCTATAGTGCTGCCTCTATGTTTCACGCACGATCCCTATAATAATTATAATAAACTATTTTTACTTTCTTCTTACATTTAGCAGTTCGCGTATTTTAAATATGGAAGGAAAGCAACGGTTTTATAAATACAATTTCAGGTTTATTCTCTAAAAACAGACGCTAAAATTTAACATCTTAAATTGGGTGTTGAAAAGTAAAGTAATAACATCAGCGTTAAAAAAATACTATTCTCTAAACAAGGTTTTAACAGCGGCGTTAACATGTTGCTTTTATCTCAAAGCTGTCAAAATCATAAAGTTACTTGGTTAGGTTAAGGACGCCATTTTAATGCATTGAATTCAATTAACGCTGATTTCAGATGTTTGAGTTAATGTTTTTGCTTAGAGAATAGACCTGTTTATATTTTATTTTAGTATTTTTATAGGCATTATAATTCTAAAATTAACATAATCAATTTTTTTGCAGGCCTTGGACGGTGGTGACGAGCTCCGGTAAAAAACTAGATCCCAGTCTTACTTTCGCTGACGACGATGACGACGACGACGATGATGATGATGATGATGACGATGATGACGACGATGACAGTGACGAAGACTCACATCCAAGTCCCGGCAAATCAATCTCATCATCGGGATCATCACATGCAAGAAAACGAGCCACAGTCGATCCCAATAAAACCACCTGCATGCTCTACCTCCAAGCCGATCATCTCTTCTATAAAAAGTACGGCTCTGAGGAAGCATGTATTGAAGTGATGACAAGACACGTGCAATGAGTCAACGCTATCTACAAAGCAACGGGTGAGTCCCTTTAAAATGAAACATACACAGACATATAACAAAATAACCTCGTATTTATGGGCACAAATATAAATATTTAAAATTACAATCTCATTTGAATATGAAGGCATATTTCTCTCTTTCCTTCCAATATATCAGTATAAAATATAAACATCTGAAAAAGTGCCCTAAGATGGACACTCATTATTCAAACAAACAACAAAATATAAAAAAAAATCAAATTAACTTTTATTACGTTAGTATATATCTCACAAAAGTAAATGAATGAATGAAAATTTCATTCGAATGATGAAAATTATGGTACTTTTTTTAAAATTCTACTTTTAATATTCAGCGCATCACAAGCCTGTATATAATGAAGAGGGCTTTAGGGGTTTAAAGCCGCCCTTCCTCATTTTTTTTATTTTTTTTTTCATTTGTTTATGTCTTAAAACAATATTTGATATTTATTTTTACTTCTTGATAATTTTTTTTACTACACAAAAAATACAATTTGACTAAATATTGCCAAAAATTAATAAATATTCCGAGGACATCTGGACGATATATATAGTAAATTTAAATAAATAGAGATTTAATTCATTTTATTATTCTACTCTTTAAAAATATTTTTAAAATCCCCGTCCTCAGGCGTTCGATATATGGGATTTTTTGAATATTTATAAATATAAGCTTAATTATGATAACTTCTATTAGAGCAAGAGCCAGCGACGGCCAGACCTTCGTTATTTTATAAAAGCTGAAAGTTTTTCTATGTATGTCCCCAATACAGGTAAGAATAATCCCCAACTATGAAACTTGGGTCGTGGTGGTTTTGGCAGATAACAGATAGTAACGGTGTAGAAATTTGTATCTCAAATTCGTTATAGTATAAAGCTCAGTTTTTATATATTTTATTCCCAATAATGTTAGAAGTCGAGTTGTCCATTGCCAGACACTTAGTACAGTTCCATCCCCTTGCCAGACACCCTTAAACTACAAGAAATTGTAATTATACTTTCGTTATAGTATAAAAGCTGAATTTTATATATGTTATTTGAGGAACTATTAAATGATGTTTCCTCAGTAGCCAGACAGTTTAGATGGTTCTTTCATCTTGCCAGACGTATTGTGTGGAGAAGTGTTTTTTTGGATTTATCATCAAAATTCATTATATAGCATTATTAAGGACTAAAAAATAAATTTTCAAAAAATTACTAAGTAAAATTTTCATGTCAATAAATCATTAAATTAAAAATCTGTATCAGCTTCATGAAGTGGAAGCATTATAGATCGTAGTTTTTTCTTTTGTTTATTACAAAAGATACAAACGATCTGATAGTCATTAATACTATCATCACTTTCGGTCGGAATCTTTACGTCCTGAGTTTCATCACTATTGTCATTAACATTCGGTTCAAAGATGTCAGATTTTTTTTGAAAAGTCGTAGATTGTAGTACTATAAAGATAGGTGAAAAGGAGAAGAAGAAAATTCGCAGCTAGTTGTGTTTCATTATTTTTATTCCCATTATGTTGACGTTTCGATCCCGGTTGGGATCATCCTCAGAACTAATGTGCACAAGAGACAAATAGATTAGTATCGGGAAAAAACATGAACAGATTAGAATATATGCTTATACTCTAAGATGAAAAAATTTATAACTGTTCATGTTTTTTCCCGATACTAATCTATTTGTCTCTTGTTGTGCACATTAGTTCTGAGGATGATCCCAACCGGGATCGAAACGTCAACATAATGGGAATAAAAATAATGAAACACAACTAGCTGCGAATTTTCTTCTTCTTCTCCTTTTCACTTATCTTTATTGAACTACCAGCTATAAGGCCTACGTATCTATATGATTGTAGTACTATTCATTTAGAATTTAATTGGGTATAGGAGACTTTGCAGCCAAGGAATTAAATAAAAAACTTTATTTAATTGTTAATCGTCGACGTTTCGGTCGTAAACTACGACCTTCCTCAAGACGATTAATTAACCTGAGGAAGGTCGTGATTTGTGACAGAAATGTCGACGATTAACAAATAAATAAAAGTTTTTTATTTAATTCCTTGGCTGCAAGTCTTCTATACCCAATTCTAAGTCTATAGCGACTTCTCAACGCTAGTTTTCAGAATTTAAAGTTGATTGTGTTAAAGTTGAAGAACTTAAAGGTTCGGCAGTAAAATATTTTTTTTATTAGTCATGTGAATGCTTTATAGCATTCACAGTGATAACCACTGTCTGTATATTCATCAGGCAAAATAATGTTTTTATATTTTAGGTTATGTTTTTTTCTGATTTTCAAAACAGTTTGACATTTTATTAATGTCTCCTCAGAAAATAATATTATTTTACCATCACTTTTTTTACAAACCAAACATCCCCCATGATAACACTTTACTACTAGATCACATTTAATTCATAAACTGCACAAATGAATAACGTTTGCTTTACGTGTAATATTTCAAAACACAATATGGAGTAAACAACAGATCCATATGGGGTAAACAAAAGATCGCAATAGACCGAAAGGACTGTTTCACTCGCTCCCTCTTACATATATATATATTCCTCGCGCTCGTACCTACGGCAGACTTTAATGTGTCTGGCAAGATGAAAGAACCATCTAAACTGTCTGGCTACTGAGGAAACATCATTTAATAGTTCCTCAAATAACATATATAAAATTCAGCTTTTATACTATAACGAAAGTATAATTACAATTTCTTGTAGTTTAAGGGTGTCTGGCAAGGGGATGGAACTGTACTAAGTGTCTGGCAATGGACAACTCGACTTCTAACATTATTGGGAATAAAATATATAAAAACTGAGCTTTATACTATAACGAATTTGAGATACAAATTTCTACACCGTTACTATCTGTTATCTGCCAAAACCACCACGACCCAAGTTTCATAGTTGGGGATTATTCTTACCTGTATTGGGGACATACATAGAAAAACTTTCAGCTTTTATAAAATAACGAAGGTCTGGCCGTCGCTGGCTCTTGGGCTATAGGGTTAATATTAAAGCAGCAACATGCGTTTTCTTATATGATTATTTCATTTTTTTTTTTTTTTTACAATACACAACAGAATCACTCAATTATATTATTTAAATAATTATATATTCTTGATTAATTGTAGGCACCCAGGAAATGAGGAAAAGAGAAAGTATTGGATTCATGTCAAAAATTCGATGTCGAGATTTTGACTCAACTATTTTTTATATGCTCTTTAACATGTATATTCTCATTTTGTCATAGAAATCTTCTGAAGCACACTTTACTCTTGTAATCCATAGGAAAGATAGGAGAAATGGTTGCCATGGTAACAAAAAGATAAATATTTTCCCATACCTAAAAATTTTACATCTTGAAATTCGAATGTACTGAATGAACTGTCGGAAACATACATATGTCAACACAAAAAATCTGGTGTGACAAGGACAGAACACAAAGTTGTGTTCCAGATTTTTGAAAGTTCTCTTGCCGAAGGACAAGGGTGCTGTGTGCTTTTTTTTAAATAAAATTTTTAAATAATTTTTTCTTGAAAGTGATAATAAGAAAAAAATCTTTTAATCTCTAAAGCTGCTGTGTGATAGGGAAATTTTTATTAAATTTCCATATAATCTCTCTGAATACAAGTATATTCAAATACTTCCTCTTTCCAATAGGATCGTACTCAGCACCTAACCTAATTTTTTTTTTTTACTTTATAAATCCAATAACTAAATATTATCTGAGGAATTAATAAAAAGAACTACAGCTTTTTTTTATTAAATTTACCAAATTATTATTTTAAAATAACTGGATTGTACGAGATTTTTATATAAGAATCTATCTTCAGAGGAAGTTTACTCGCAGTTCCTTATGATGATCGTTTCGGTTGTAACTGAACCCTACTCGGTTCAGAATACTGAATAAAAATTTTATAAAAGCAGAATCGTATACATTCTTTTTGGACACTTGACAGTTTTTTCAATCTCGAATTTGCCCTCTGACTAAATGGAAAATTTGTTTATGTCTCTCTTAAGTCATTAGTGTCAGAACTGACACGTTGTGGTTAGTCTGAGGAGTAACTTTCATGGGAATAATACTGAGGTGGATTCTCCTTTCCTTCCTAAGAAGAAAGCATGTTAAATAGAGTTGGATAGTTATTTGCCATGGGGTGGATTTCAACTCGAGTTGTCTTCAACTCAGAATTATAAGCTTAACTGCTTATCCCCTATTTGCTAATCGCCTCCTCCTCTATTTTTATGAGGTATAAATAATAGGAACCGACCGAATATTCGGTTTCGGTTACGGTTTCGGCCAGTTTCGGCCAAAAATCATGGTTTCGGCCGTAGTTTCGGTTTCGGCCAAAAAGTAGCCGAAACTTGACTTTTTAAAAAAAAGGTCAAATGATTTGCACTTGAAGGAGAAAAAATTGGAGAAAAATTTTTGTCTCCCTAAAAAAAAAAAAAGGTAAAATGATTTTCACGGAGGGGGAAAAAAATTTCAAAAAAAAAAATATAAATTTTTTTTATAGGAAATACAAGTTTCGGTTTCGGCCGAAACTAGGGTTGAGGCCGAATATTCGGTTTCGGCTGAAAATCTTGTTTCGGTCGGACCCTAATAAATAATAATGATCAGACGACGCGTCAGAAGACTACAAAAAATGTATATAAATTAGGGTCCGACCGAAACAAGATTTTCAGCCGAAACCGAAACCGAAACCGAATATTCGGCCTCAACCTTAGTTTCGGCCGAAACCGTAACCGAAACCGAAACTTGTATTTCCTATAAAAAATTTTTTTCATTTTACTTTTTTTTTTTTTTTGAATTTTTTTTTTCCCTCCCGTGAAAATCATTTTACCTTTTTTTTAGGGAGACTAAAATATTTTCTCCCTCAAGAGCAAATTATTTGACCTTTTTTACTTTCTCTTACCTCTATATATATATTAATATATAGAGAGAGAAAGTATTGGTTTCATGTCAAAAATTCGATGTCGAGATTTTGATGGATCTTCACGTTTTGAGGTCCCCTGAATCCAAAAAAGTGGTTTTCGCGACATGGTCTGTCTGTCTCTCTCTCTCTCTCTGTGTGTGTGTGTGTGTGTGTGTGTGTGTGTGTGTGTGTGTGTGTGTGTGTGTGTGTGTGTGTGTGTTCAATTTTAAGCATGAAGGAATTGAGCTAGGAGGCTGAAATTTTATATTTAAGTTAAACACCCCCGGGACCGACAAAATAAACTTTTAATCAAAATCGGCCAAAAAGTACTAGTACTTTACTGATGTACTTTTTCAGTTTTTTTCGATTTTCTCAAAATTCGCTCTAACGATTTTGATTAAAATTCAAAAATCAATTATTTTTTAGATGCTCTTTAAAATGTATATTCTCGTTTTGCCCTCAAAATTGTTTGAAGCACACTTTACTCTTGTGCTTCATAGGGAAGATAGAAATGGTTGCCATGGTAACCGAATTTAAATCTTTTTCTTTTTATTAGATTAAAAATCTGGTGTGACTGGCGCACAGCACACAACTTTCTCTTACCTTCGGTAATCGAAAGCTGTGTACTGTGCTTGTCACACCAGATTTTTGTGTCGACATGTATTTAGTTCCCGGCAATAGGGAATATTTGAATTCAGATGTAAAATTCCAAATGACTTAAATAAAAATGCCTGGACCCCACAATTGATATATTAAACATACTGATTATCGTAAAAAGTCTTAAATGGCCTCAGTTGCCGAAAAGACTGTGTGAATGTGAGTGTGAATGAGAAAAAAAGTGTGAATGTTTAAAAAAAAAAAAAAAAAAAAAAAAAAAAAAAGATGTAAAATTTATAAACATGGGAAAATATTTATATTTTGTAACCATGGCAACCATTTCTCCTATCTTTTCTATGGAGTACAAGAGTAAAGTGGTCTTCAAACAATTTTGAGGGCAAAACGAGAATATACATTTGAAAGAGCATCTAAAAAATAATTGATTTTTGAATTTTAATCAAAATCGTTAGAGCAAATTTTGAGAAAATCGAAAAAAACTGAAAAAGTACATCAGTAAAGTACTAGTACTCTTTGGCCGATTTTGATTAAAAGCTTATTTTTCCGGTCCCGGGGGGTGTTTAACTTAAATATAAAATTTCAACCTCGTAGCTCAATTCCTTCATGCTTAAAATTGAACACACACCCACCCACACACCCACACACACACACACACTATCTCACACATTCACTAGTGGCCCTTGGGCGTTTCCGCCTATCTCCACCCATACACCCACAGACAGACCATGTCGCGAAAACCACTTATCTGGATACCAGATGGCTTAAATAAAAATGCCTGGACCCTAATATATATAAATTCATAAATAACGGTTATCGTCAAAGTCTTATATGGCCTGGGTTGCCGAAAAGACTGTGTGAATGTGTGTGTGAGTGTGGGTGTGAATGAGAAAAAAAGTGTGAATGTTAAAAAAAAAAAAAAAAAAAAATCTGGTGTGACTGTCGCACAGCACACAACTTTCTCTTACCTTCGGTAATCGAAAGTTGTGTACTGTGCTTGTCACACCAGATTTTTTGTGTCGACATGTATTTAGTTCCCGGCAGTAGGGAATATTTGAATTCAGATGTAAAATTTATAAGTATGGGAAAATATTTATATTTTGTTACCATGGCAACCATTTCTCCTATCTTTCCTATGAAGCACAAGAGTAAAGTGTGCTTCAAACAATTTTGAGGGCAAAACGAGAATATACATTTGAAAGAGCATCTCAAAAATAATTGATTTTTGAATTTTAATCAAAATCGTTAGAGCGAATTTTGAGAAAATCGAAAAAAACTGAAAAAGTACATCAGTAAAGTACTAGTACTCTTTGGCCGATTTTGATTAAAAGCTTATTTTGTCGGTCCCGGGGATGTTTAACTTAAATATAAAATTTCAACCTCCTAGCTCAATTCCTTCATGCTTAAAATTGAACACAGACACACCCACACACCCACCCACCCACCCACCCACCCACCCACCCACCCACAGACAGACCATGTCGCGAAAACCACTTTTTTGGATTCAGGGGACCTCAAAACGTGAAGATCCATCAAAATCTCGACATCGAATTTTTGACATGAAACCAATACTTTCTCTCTATATATATATTACATATATACATAGGTAAGAGAAAGTAAAAAAAAACACTTTATTGGATTCAGGGGACCTCAAAACGTGAAGATCCATCAAAATCTCGACATCGAATTTTTGACATGAAACCAATACTTTCTCTCTATATATATATTACATATATACATAGGTAAGAGAAAGTAAAAATCAATTATTATTTAAATTCCCATTTATTTTTATTTTATTTGTGTCTAATTGTTTCAGAGAAAACATATATATCTCTCTCTCTCTCACAAAATTATCTTCTCTCTTTCTACGCGTTTTAAACTTTCCACCTTATCTTCGCATTTGGCCACTGTTAATTTCCTATAGGGATTTGTATGTTAATTTCGATTCAAAAGGGGGTCCCCTTTGGAACTTTTTACGCATTTAAAATTTTTTTCCCAATTCTTATGAAATTTTGTATTTATTTACGAATCTATATTGTGTATAAAATGTCCAAATATGAGATTAAAATTTTGAAAAATAACCATAGTTTATTTGAAACAGTCAACATTTAAAATGCAAGTTTGAAACTAAGGTGCTATGGGAAACTAAATATATCTCGACACAAAAAATCTGGTGTGACCAGCACAGTGCGCAACTTTCTCTTACCGAAGGGTAAGAGAAAGTTGTGTGCTGTGCGCCAGTCACACCAGATTTTTTTTTTTTTTTTTGCATGCGAGTCTCATCCCATTTTTTCAGACTCTGGTTTCGGCCGGCCGAAAGGTTCGGCCACTTTTTGGCCGAAACCGAAACTACGGCCGAAACCATGATTTTTGGCCGAAACTGGCCGAAACCGTAACCGAAACCGAATATTCGGTCGGTTCCTAATATAAATTTATTTTTTTAACATCTTTTTCGGCATTGAGGCCATAAAAGTGTTGGAAATCTTTGTCTCTAATTATTTTCTTATTGTCGTATTTTGAAATTAACTCGATTTTTATACTACATTCTAATAAGATAAATAAAATAGTGTAGGGCCTATTATTATTTTTCTCGATAAGACAAAATTTATCGCTCTGGCTCACACATCTGGTGAATACGTGAGGGTGACCACCATTTCTTCTCTGACTTCCTTTATGCTAGTCCTCACCATCATTGTGTATTTCGGCTTGGCTCTCCTCTCAGTCACATCTATCTTAACTCTCACAGCCACATCTATCATTTTATTATCTATCTTTTATTTAATTTCAAGAATAGGTTACATGCCCGGCACGAATTGGTTCCTTGGTTATTTGGAGAGATATTATACTCCTAATTTTTCTTTCTATAGATGCATAATCCGCAGTGTTTCCGCTTATATAGTTGCACTGACTCTCTTTCTCTTGACAAAAGATACTGTATATCTTTATTATTTATTTTTGTTCTAAATTTATTGGTACATCTACAAATCTATACGCGTATATATTAATTTTCAATACTTTTGAACAGTAAATATTGATATAAAAGTTGAGCATAAATCTTTTATATTTCCAAAAAAAAAAAAAAAAAAAAATTTGAATAAATATAAAATATTTTTTGGTCATTTTCCTATTCAATGGATTGAAAACTTTATTTCAAACCATTAAATATCCGACCTTGATTGAGAAAAACAAAGATGACCTATTTCACGATCGAAGTAGTTATTTAAAAACTTTTCTTGGCTAGAATTTAATTAATTAATATTTATTTAATAAATAAATAAAAAATAATCCACTTTTCCAACTGAGGCGTCTTTTATTGATTTTTTTTTTTTTACATAATCGTTTTGGTTGTAATTGCAAACCTTCCTCGGTCGGAAACTAAATATGTTGACACAAAAAATCTGACGGGAAGAAAAATTTAAATTACCGAAGTTAAGATAAATTTGTGTGCTGTGCGATCAGTCACATTTTTTGAACTGAGGGGTCCTCATTACGTGTATTTCCTTCAAAATTTCGACATTGTTTTGATATGTCTGTAATACTTTCTCTATATAATATACTATTAAACGAGCAATGTACATAGAATCCAGGAGATGTAGGAATATATTAATATATATACATAGGAAGTTTATTTCCTATTGCAGGTGTTAGGCAATTAATTCAATAAAGATAACTTTATTTTTTTGGTGAAAAATTTTATTCCGACGACCAGCTAGCGCTAACCTTCTGGTTTTCACAAAAAAAAATAAAGTAATCTTTATTGAATTAATTGCCTAACTGAAAGTTTTCATTAAAAAATATATAATATTTTTTTAAAAACAATGAAATAATCACAAGTAGAAAACGCATGGGTGGGACTTAATATTGTCCCTCACTGGCCAGTCAACTTCAATATTAACCGCCACCCTAGAGAATAGAGCCGTAAAGTTAGACAACCAGAGTGCTTAGAAAATAAATACATACACTTTTTTTTAATATTGCAGGGGAAATATTATTTTTTGAGATAACAATTACGGCAGCTAAACGCTCTGGTTGTCTAACTTCACGGCTCTATTCTCTAGGGTTGGCGGTTAATATTGAAACTGACTGTACATTTGTTTGTTTGTAAGCACAGTAGTTCTCGAAAAACGGCTCTAACGATTTTTTTCAAATTTAAAATATATAAGCTTACTATTTCTGGCACCAAAATAAAATTGCGCTAGATATCATCACTAGGAAAATTCGGGTTCTAGTACTTTACTGAAGTACTTTTTTAGATTTTTTCCATTTTTCTCAAAATTTCCTTTACCGATTTCTTTCAAATTTTAAATATTTACTATTTGCTGTATACAAAATAAATTACGCTAGGTCTTGTCTTTAAGAAACTTTGAGTACTGGTGCACTTTTTTAGTTTTTCCAATTTTCCCATTATTCCCTTTGGCGATTTCTTTCAATTTTAAATACCGTATATACTATTTCTCTTAAACAAATCAAATTACGCTAGGTCTTGTCTTTGGGAACCCTCGAGTACTAGTACTTTCCTGGTGTACTTTTTTAGCTTTTCCAATTTTGTCAAAAATTGACTCTGATTTTTTTGAAATTTTAAGTACTAATATGAAATAAAGTTAGGTTTTGTCTTTGGGATACTTCGAGTACTAGTACTTTATTGAAGTAAAATATTTATTTAATTTTTTTTCCAATTTTATCAAAAGAAAAAACCACCGCGCTTAAGCTCGGCCATATAAATAAATTATGATCCGTCATTTTTACATATATTTGTTATTAAATAAGTTGTAAAATTGATGAATGAAGTGTTACTATAGATACAAATGCTTTTTCGTAGGCGAAATTGTTAATTCTTAATTATTCTATCAAAATAAACTAAATCTTAAGAAGAGAAAAGATTACGTTTGTCCAATTTATTCTGAGAAGCATAGTAATTCCCATTCCTCCTAGAGTAGCAATTTATGTTCTAATCTAATAAAGATTTATTTTCATTAAATTTTATTTAATTATTCGGATCGCCACGCTAGCCCCTACTACTAAGCACCCTCTCAGCAAAATAATTGTTTACCACCTCCCCCTCTTCGTTTCGTGTATAAATTAACAAAACAGGCTGAACTTTGAAAATGTCAAAAATCTTTTGTTAAATTTTTAATTTTCTCTCGCTTATGATCATGGGCTCTTTTTATTAAATCCTATTACCCTCTGGAGAAATTTCAAACATATGGGCTTGACCTAAATCTTGTTTTTAGGGCTTCTCTTCTTCTTCTTACGATGTCTTTTCGAGAATAATAAAAAAAAAAGACTTTCTCGCTCACCCCTTATCATCTTATGAAATTAAACGTATTAATGAAATTTGAGAAGATACATAATATTAAGGAGGTTAAATATTAAACATCTCTTAATATCATGAAAACATACTTTACATTTACATAGTATTATTTCATCAAATTAAATTTTTTTATATGAGTTATTCGCTGACTTTTTTTATACCTGCTGACGTCAATAAAAGGGAGTATGGGATAGAGATGAATATCCTCTCATAGAATTCGAAAAAAAATATTTTAATAAAAAGCTTTTTAAATAATAGAACATTCGTTTTCCCTTGCAAACAAATTCATTTGCAGAATGAAAGAAAAAAAAAATCATTAAAATTAATAATAAAATTGTTGTTCTGAGTTATATAATTGGGATTGGGAAAATTTTTTTATAGTATTTGCAAAATAGAATTTAAATAATGGAGTTTCACGATAAATACAATTTTTGTTTCGCACTCCTCTCACATATTTATCTTATAAAATTGACAAATTTCAATTCTTATAGCTTATTTATTAAATATAGGAATTATATGTATTAACCTTTATTTCAACAACTAAACCAGAGATGTGTTAATTTGAGTTTATATTTTTGCTAAAAAAAATTTTCATACACTAGGCCTATATTAATTTTTATTAAATATACGTTTGTTTTCAAGTTTTTGATACTTTCATTGGACATAATTAAGATCTTTCAATTATCTAATTGTATCAACCGCGGTGGTGCACATCTAAATTAAACTTTTTTGATGACATCTTTTAATTTTCTGGTTAATTTACAAATTTAGTGAAAAAATTTTATCAGTCTATCCGTACGTAATTATTTGACTCAAATTTATTTGATATCATACTAAGGTTTTGAATTAAATTGGCATCCAGCAGTGCTTGTTTGTACATTAAACATGTAGTTATTTCGATTTTTTAAAAATAGTTTCTAATGATTTTGATTAAAATTAATATACTAGGTACCAATTTCAATTTTGATAATCTTTGTAATATATTAATCGTTAACCCCTTCAAAATTGACTGATCCCAGTTAACTAATATAGGCTACAGGTCTATTCTCTAAGCAAAAACGTTACCTATTATTTCTCCAAGTAAAAACGTTAGCTTTTAACATTTGTAAACAACATTAATTCATTTTAACACTTCCTTTCCTCAAATAACTATTCTGTAAACAAAAACTTTAAAGCCAAAGCGTTAACATTTAGTAAATAGTGTTAAAAATTAATGTCATGTCTAGGGGATGCCTTTAATATTTTAACATCGTATTTAAAATAAAAATGGGGTCTTTAACCTAAAAAGTAAGGTTATGATTTTGATAGCTTTGAAATAAAAGCAACATGTTAACGTCGCTGTTGAATCTTTATTTAGAGAATAGTGCTAACTTAACGCTGATTGTTTTTACATTTCTTTTTAACACCCATTTGTTGATTTTAAATTTTAACGTCTGTTTTTAGAGAATAGACCTGATATAGGCCTATTTACTTAGTTGAGAGCCCATTAGTTGAGCAGCGTTCATATATCTAATAAGCCCGTATGGGCCAGCCTTATTAATTAAACAAACAAAAATGGGTTAATGCTGACGAGCTAAAACTGGAGATTAAATTCTATCATCAAAAAATGGGAGCTACGATAACTGGGGAGGAGGGGGGACTCTCAGAGTTGCTATATACTTTCAAAAATTATCTACAAAAAATACTGGTATGACAACACCCCACATTACTTTCTCTTGCGGGATGTATAATAATGGAGGATGGTGCTTCATCGCATTATATAAATTTTATAATTCTTTTTCAAAGATTATCTAACATTAATAACCTTATGTCCGAAACATATTAGATTATGTAGCGAAGCGAATAGCTGAAGAGTTATTTAGTTTAGTTATTTAGTAGGATAGAATAAAAGGCACAGCAGCTCTGTTCTTTTCTTTTTATTATTCAATTATTCAAACCAACAGCGACGTTTCGGTCGACTATTCGACTATCTTCATGGCTAATATGCATGGGCGTAACTAGAGAATTTGGCTGGGGGGGGCAAGGGTCCGGCCATCCTCGCCAGGGGGGGCATGGAACCAGCTATCCTCCGGCGACCTGGAAAGCCCCATATTTTCTCAATTTTTCTTGGGGAAGGGAGCTTTCTGGGGGGGGGGCACACCCCTAGTTACGCCCATGCTAATATGGAGTACAAAATGGTTTGATTAATATATAAAAAAAGAGCTCGTGTTATGTCTTTTATTCTATCCTGCTACATATCTGTTTATATTTTTCAAAATTTAATAAAAAATTTACGTGTAGCCTATATAATGTACATATTCACTGAGTGAGTATTGTAATAAAACTTTGATTGAGTGGATTTTACTCACCCTACTATTAGACGAATGAAATCGCTTCTTAATTTTCCTGTGAAAGTTGTAAAAACAATAAAAAGAGTTTATAAGCTTCTCTGATTTTAATTAATTTATGGACTTTTTTATTATTTTATTAACTTTGCTGACATTTTTGTGGGTAAATAATTGGATTCATTAATTAACATTATGACAAGATACATGGATTCATTTCCGTTCCGTTTAAAGCGATAAAATTTAGAAGTGGAATTTAATTCAACCATGAAGCTACCCCCATTCCCCCCCCCCACTTGGCTGAGAGGTTAGAGATGTTGACAAATGTCAATATTGATAATCTTCATTCACTAGGCGTAGTCAAAAAAAATCTGGTGTGGCTGGTCGCATCAAAATCGTTGGAGCGAATTTTGAGAAAATCTAAAAAAAATCTGAAAAATTACATCAGTAAAGTACTAGTACTTTTTGGCCGATTTTGTTTAAAAGCTTATTTTCACGCCCTAGGGGGGGGGTGCCTAACTTAAATGTAAAATTTCAACCTCCTAACTCAATACCTTTATGTTTAAAATTGAACACACACACACAGACATACCATGTCGCGAAAACCCCTTTTGTGGATTCAGGGGACCTCAAAACGTGTATATTAGGGGTATGACTTTTTTACAACCTATTATCCCTGTATCAATTGTCATAACTTGATGAACCTTTACTAAAGATTAAATAAAATCTTACTTTCAAGGTGATTTGATAAAAAAACGTCACGCACAAAATGATTTGAAAATTTTATATATCATATTATATACATCGAATTTTTGACATGAATCCAATACTTTCTCTCTATATATATTAACATATATAGAGGTAAGATAAAGTAAAAAAAAAAATAGATAATTTATTGTGTAATGAATAAAGTCTTGTTCATATAACAATTGAAAGACTGGCGCCAATAGAAAACTTGTACATATAAAACCAACTGGCGCCACTAAATTAACAAAATCCATATTGATTTAAGCGTTACCCATTAGAATTAAAACATTATTATGAATTAATATTAATACAATAAAAATAAGATTAAAAAAATTTTAATTAATACTCAATTTATATTGGTTGAAATTATTATTTTTTATTTAATCTCTAATTTGATCTGGTTTGTATCTCGCAGAGCCCTCACTCCTCACTTTCCTAAACTAACACTTTCTATTGTTGGGTTGGCTATTATTTTGACTTGTTTTCTATCAATTATTTATAAAATAATTATAGCAAGTGTTTAAAATTGATTCGTTTATTAATAAATCCACCCATCTAATAAGTGAAATGTGTGAAATATCTTTAAAAAGTGATTCAAGGTAAATATAATAATTTTCATCATTTGATTTTTTTATATTTAATAGAGGGAAAAAAAAGGTTAATCTTTACGATATAATTTTTATTATTATTGTTATTGTTATTAATTTATTTCTTCATTTATAGCCGTCATAAATAGGAGCAATTAAATTATTTTTATTTTAATATGTAATAAGTTCAGAATTGTCGAGATTAAGAAGGGTCTATGAATAGCCCCTAATGTAATTTAGTCCCCTCGATACGAGAAATCTTATTCAATTATATTATCGGGTTCAGACAACTTGTCTAATTTGACAAAATTACATCTATTTTTAGCTTAAATAAAAGTTCGATCAAACAAATGTGTCAATTAGCAAAATTTTTAAAGAAAAATTTAGGTTGACATTTGTTTTTCTTTTTTCTTTTGAATTAAAATAAATAAAATATTATTGTAATATAATCAAGGTCCTCATCTTTTTCCAATTAAAACTTTTAAACTGAATATTTCTGAAAGGATATTTGTTTTTTTTTTTTTTATATTTTTTGTTGAGATAAAGAAACTTTAATTCAGTTTCTTTTATTTTGTTTGTTTTATATCAAGTTTTTTGTTGACCTCCAAATCCATTTAAATTTATTTTCTCTGAGATGCATATGTTACTAATGCAATTTAATATCGATTAGTTGAAATGGTTTTGAAGCTAAACATGTCAAAAAAAGAAACTCGAAAACGAAGCCATTCTGTTTTTTTATATTAAAAATTGATCTACTAAATGCTAACCGCAGGCAACAAAAAATAAATACAGATATGATATTAGCTGCTTTCCATTCACCTTTCTAGACTGCTCACAGCAGCTGAGGGTTTGGAGCCTACTGTTACTTTCAACTTAGGCTCGAAGACTTGAGGCGCCTAGAAACCGCTTCCTTTCCCCCCTGAAGCCCAAGCAAATCAACTTGGGCTTCGAGCCTAAGTAGGGTTATGTTGGATGCTGTCAAATATTTTTTGATATTTTTTGTCATATTATTTATAAAATTATTTAAAAAAATCAAAAACCTCAATTAAAAATGGAAGAAAATATGAAAATAAAGTTTGGAAATATGATGAAATCATAAAATTGATAAAGTCAATGGGTATGTGTACTGTCTTTTTTCTTTCGATTAATTATATTTCTGTTAATGTTTATTTCCATTCAGAAATGTGTATGTGTAATTTTCTCAGATTTTATTTATTCTAATTCATGACAGGTATGCATTTTGATGATTTAAACCATTAAAGAAAACGAAAACAAGTCTTTCAACATGTTGCAAATGATTTAACAAGCAGGCATTACGAAGTAACTGCAGTAGCAGTACAAAATAAATGGAATAGCTTATTAAAAAGCTACAGGAAAGCAAAAGACAACATAAAGCGAACTTTCTTTTTTTTGTTTTTGTATCATTTTACAATGTTTTGAATAAAAAAAAACATAATATTGGTATTATTATTTTATCAAAAATATATATATATATTTACATTATTTACTTATAGGATTAAAGATGAATAAGAAAAACTATTTCTTTAATAGAACAAAGGATTAAATCAATTCAATTGGTTGATTAAAGTCTATAGTATCTGTTTCAATTTGATGAGGAAGTAGATTTATCCTTGGTTAAAGTGACTGTTATTTTCATGTATATATATAGCCTATAATTTATTTAAAGTATTTTTATGGCTGTTTTAGCCAAAACAAGTGTACTTACACAAAGTGGTTAGCCATAAAAATGCCCTGAATAAAAATTTATATGAAAATAATAAAATTATCTTTTGATTTTGATCAAGGATTAATAAACTTGCTCATCAAATTTTAAAATTAATAATTTATTTGCATGTAAGTATAACTAATATTTGTTTATTTATAGGAACTTAGCTTTAAAATCAATTCATTTTCAATAAAATTATCCATGTTTAAATATTATATTTATATTTAAAATGTGAAAAGACGAAGAATTAAATGACAGCCAGAAAATTTTAGGGTGTACTTTAGTGCAATTTTAATATTTATATTACCCGCTTCTCAAGGCAGATGAATGATAAATTAACACGTTCCATTCATAGATGCTTTGAGGCGCCCAGAGGCGCCTCAAGTCGCCAAGCCCTAGGGCTTGAAAACTTGAATGGAAAGCAGCTATCATAAAATAATTTAAAAAAATTCTCTTAAGAAATGAATTGATTTGTAATCCAATCCTCTTTCTACTTTTGCATAATTTGATATTTGATCCAATATTTTTGTTTCTTTTCTTTCAGATTTCAATCAAGATGGCAAACCAGATAACATCAGTTTCATGATCAAGAGGATCAAAGTGCATACCACAGATGCCCTCAAGGATCCAGCTTATCGTTTCCCGCAGAATTACGGAGTGGAAAAATTCCTCGAGCTCTTCTCCGGTGAGTTCTCAGCATTTTCACTTAGGAAATAATTTTATCTATTCACGTGGAAAATTATTCAATACTGTTCGGTGTGCATAGTGAAGAGATGTCAGTTAACATTTCCTAAAATCAAGGGAGAAATTTGTGTTCAGTATCTTTTTTACTAGATAGAATTCGAACTGTATATATAGGGGAACGTGAATTTATTCTGATAAAGCCGAGGTCCCGGTGGCATTTTACAAGTGCAAGTACCCCACATAACTCGGGTTAATTCTCAGGGGGACGGGGGCCATTGGCTAACCATCAATATAAATCTCACATTTAATTTTTCAAATTGCTTATTTGTCTTTTTGAATTAGGTTATCCTCAGTCTAGACATTTCAATAATACTCTGTTTTCATAAATGGTACGTGGAAAAACAAGCAAAAGTAAGGGGTCGTGTGACCCAGAATCGAAGTTCCTTATGCCTTTTTTTCAATTCCAAATATAATTTAATACAAATATTATTTAAAAAAAAAGAAAATAATTAAGCTTATTTATTTTTAAAACAAATAAGAGATAGAAAAAAGAAATTCGCTGGTGGGGGGGGCGTGGCCTTCCTCCGCTGGCACTCGGGCGCTTTAACTCATTTTTGTCCCTGCATCTTTTTATTATGTGACGTTTTCTGCCATTTCACCGTTTTCTGCTAATTTACCGTAAGCCGCGTCAAAGAAATTCGTTCCAAAAGTTCTTTGTTTTAGACACCTATCATTTAATAGTAAGAAATTCAGAATAAAAATTTTGTTGTTTAACAGAGTTGTTGGGATTAAATAATAATACGTGCCCAAGTAGAATTAGAATCTGGATTCTGTTGGGGAGATTCGTGAAATAAATAAATAAGCCGTTACATTCAGTGCCTAGATTTTGTGACTAACAATTGTAAGTCAAATGGCAAAGAGCAAGGGGAGAAAACAAACGCGAATGATTTTGCATTAAGAAATATTTCTTATTCTGATGGCTTTTCCATATATTCTTAAGAGAAAAAAAATAGTTTTTTCTTTCAATATATGGAAAAAGCCATCAGAATAAAAAAAAAATAACATTTCTTAATGCAAATTCATTCGCATTTGTTTTCCCCAAAGATTACTTACTCCTTTGCTATTTGACTTGAAGTTACCAACTTCGCCCTCTGAATATACGAGTATATCCGTTTGTTTATTTATTACATGAATCTCTTCCAATGGAATCCAGAATGAATTCGGGCTGGTATTATTTTTAAACGACGTCCACTCTTTTAAATAACAAACTTTTATTCTGATTGCTATATTAAATTTCAAATTTATTAATATCATGGAGTGGACATTTATGTGCTGGTTACATCAATAGCAATATTCCAAAAGTAATTTAATCAAACAATATAAATATAAATAAAATATTTTAGCTATATAGTATTCAATCTATTTTAAATTTAACCCCGAAAGTGGTTTTAACTTTAATTGTATCATACAGTATACAATATATATAGTATATGTCGAAATAAAATTATTAAATGGGAATTGCAGTATCCGCAAAAATCTATAAAAATAAGCTTGTTACTTTCTCTTACCTATGTATATATGTAATATATATATAGAGAGAAAGTATTGGATTCATGTCAAAAATTCGATGTCGAGATTTTGATGGATCTTCACGTTTTGAGGTCCCCTGAATCCAAAAAAGTGGTTTTCGCGACATGGTCTGTCTGTGTGTGTGTGGGTGTGTGTGTGGGTGTGTGTGTGTGTGTGTGTGTGTGTGTGGGTGTGTGTTCAATTTTAAGCATGAAGGAATTGAGCTAGGAGGTTGAAATTTTATATTTAAGTTAAACACCCCCCGGGACCGGAAAAATAAGCTTTTAATCAAAATCGGCCAAAGAGTACTAGTACTTTAGTGATGTACTTTTTCAGTTTTTTTCGATTTTCTCAAAATTTGCTCCAACGATTTTTTTTAAAATTCAAAAATCAATTATTTTTTAAATGCTCTTTAAAAATGTATATTCTCATTTTGCGATTGAAATCTTCTGAAGACCACTTTACTCTTGTATTTCATAGGGAAGGATAGGAGAAATGGTTGCCATGGTAACAAAATATAAATATTTTCCCATACTTATAAATTTTACATCTTATTTAAGGCATTTGGATACCAAATGGCTTAAATAAGAATGCCTGGACCCCAAATAATAATATATATTCATAACGGTTATCGTCAAAGTCTTAAATGGCCTAAGTTGCCGAAAAGACTGCGTGAATGTGTGTGTGAGTGTGAGTGTGAATGAGAAAAAAGTGTGAATGTTTTAAAAAAAAAAAAAAAAAAAAAAAAAAAATTTTACATCTTGAATTCAATTGTACCCTACTGTCGGAAACTAAATACATGTCGACACGAAAAATCTGGTGTGACAAGCACAGTGCACAACTTTCGATTACCGAAGGTAAGAGAAAGTTGTGTGCTGTGCGCCAGTCACACCAGATTTTTTTTAAATTTATTTTGCCATTATTATTTACAAATATAATAATTATATTTATGGCCTGAAAGTTATTAGTTTTAGACTTTTGAATTTGTCTCTTTCTTCTCTTAATAAAACTAAAGATATATGACAGGCAGGAGAAGCCTAAAATCAAAGGCAGAATTTAAATTTTGGCAGCTCCTTATTTTTTCCCTTATTCCCAATTGCGTGAAACTGCAAAAAAAATTATTATTTTTATTAATTGAAAATAAAAGATAAATCCTATTTTTCTTACGCACTTAGTATTTCCAAATATACAAAATTTCTAGGGATATTTCGGCCGCATCACACAGTCATCCTTAACCAAGACTAAAACATTATCAGAGCAAGGTTAATAATAAAATACATAATATAATAATTATAGGTCAACACAAAGAAACAATAATGTAGGCCTACTCACACAGCTGGAAAACGTCACAAAATAAAATAAACCTACTCAGCTCATCAGTTACAAAACTTTTTTCCAAATAGATAGACGCCTATATTTGTATCTGAAGAGCTGAGCAGGTTTATTTTATTTTGTGACGTTTTCCAGCTTTAAACTGTGAGTACATTATTGTTTCTTTTGTGTTGAACTATTAATATAATTATTTTATGTATTTTATTATTAACCTTGCTCTGATAATGTATTTTTTAGTCTTGGCTGAGGATGGCTGTGTGATGCTGCCGAAATATCCCTAGATATTTTGTATATTTAGATAAAGTGCGAAAGAAAGCAATGTACGTTTGCTTATATGTAAGCATATCAGTTCTCTAAAATGGCTCTAATGATTTTTTTCAAATTTTAAATAATGAGACAATTAATATATATTATTATTATTATTAATTAATATGAAATTGTGCTAGGTCTCGTGTTTGGGAAAATTAGTCATGTACTTTTTTAGTTTTTTCTAATTTTATCGAAATTCCTTGAAAATTTTAAATATTTTCCTATTTCTTCTATATAAATCAAATTGATTCTCTCGAGTACAAGTACTTTTTTAGTTTTTTCCAATTTTTTCTAACTTTAACATTTTTTTTTTAAATTTGAATATTTATTATTTGCTATTTTGGCCTACAAAACAAAGTATGTTTGGTCTCGTTTTTGGGAAACTTCGAGTACAAGTACTTTAACTGATGTACTATTTTAGTTTTTTCCAATTTTATAAAAAAAAAAAAAAAAAAAAATAACGACCAAGCTCTGGCTCGGTCAACCCGGAACTTTTATTTGATTTGATTATTAATATGTCTCGACAGACCTAAAAAAATAAAAACTTTTAGTAGATAAAAAGTATCACTAGGTAACCCAGAGAGATTTTTCGTACAATACGTTAAATACTAGCTGTTTTTAGGTCATTTTTATAAAATTACTATTTCGCCAAACCATCCTCAGTATAAAAATCTTTTTCGGAGAACCCGTGTCAAATCTATAAATACATTCTTGAGCGAGTTTTGTTTGCACTGTCCCTGGAATATCCCCGGAATACCCCGTCAAAAAAATTTTATACAGAGGCATCAAAATATTTACAATTAAAATTTTTTCCTAAAAAAAAAAATAATATCTTTTCCTTTGTTTAGCAGAGTATTTTTTTTTTTTTGTTAATAAACTTTTTATCACTTTTTTAATGGCGTAAATAAAGAATAGAATTTGTTAGATAATAGGAATTTTTTTTCTTCTTAACATGACAATACAAGTTCACATGACTTTGTGAAGGTAATTATTTATTGATCAGAAATGACAAAACATCAGCGAGTTTGGAGGGTTTCTTTGGCGTTGCCCCGTATTAACAGGCTTACTAAATATTACATCCCGAGTCGTCGGCAACAGTGAATAACAAATAGCTCTCTCTCCCCACCACTCTCTAAAAGGAGTTATTAATCATTCATCGTCTCAAGTCGGCTTCATTTTGATTAATTTACAAGCATTATTTTATTTTAAATTATACAACTGATTCTCCATCAAACACGAGTCATTTTCTAAATATCGGTACTTTAATCAGTCCAATATCTTCCATATTTTAAACCTATTTCGAGTTTAATCGTCGTATCCGGCTTGCTTAATCTGTACATCCATCCGGTGGTCTATTAAAGATTCAGGCGGAAAAACAGAGAGATGAAATTGCATGTGGTTATTGGCAAATTTCGAAACAAAAATTCAAATTATCTTCGACTTGTTTTTTTTTTTTTTTTTATTTTGCTTTATGATTTATGAAAAATGGGACGGAATTCGTTTTGACTTTGATCTATCTATCTCTGGAAAAAATATACATTTCTCTTTGGTTTTTAGGTCTTAAATAAAAGAGTTTGGGCTTTGATAGTTAATCACACAGGAATATAGGAAATACTAGATATCCGAATATACTTTTAATAAACATGCTTTATTATTCCTTTTCACAAAAAAATATATATTTTTCCACGTTAAAATAATAACTCAAATTTATCTTTTCAAATTGATCGTTAAAATTAATAATTTATTGGAAGTAGCTTTAAGCCAGGAGGGAATTTTTTCCCCAATACTCCGTATTATAAATATTTCGTTGTCAGTGAGATGCGATATTTCACATTACGATCACTCATGTGTTTTTATTGCTGGGAGTAGAGACTACTCTTTGAGAGATTGTTTTATAATAATCTGACTTTAATGAATATTTCTTAAGTTGATGGTAAATTACAAAAGTTGTTGCCATTGTTAACATGGGCGTCCGGAGGGGGGGGCACCCGGCCCCCCCCCCCCCCAAAAAATAAAAAAAAAAAAAAAAAAAAAAAAAAAAAAAAAAAAAACAAAACAACCCCCCAAACCCCCCCCCCCCCCCGCGGTGAGATAAAATTTAAAACAAAAAAAAATGGAAAAATATATAAATAAAAAAATTATTTTTTTTTTTCCTTTTCCTGCCCCCCCCCCAACACCCCCCCCCCCCCCCACCCCCCCGATTGTTAATTTAAAAAGTAAAAAAATCTGGTGTGATGGCCACACAGCACACAACTTTCAAATACCGAACTGTTTCACTTTTGTGAAACAGACAGTGAGTAAAAATTATATTTACGATTCTCGTTAAAAATTTCTCTCCTAAAAATTTTTAATTAAATTATTATTTAATAGGAATTAAATGTTAAAATTAGGTTTAAATGTTCAATGAGCAAAACCAATAAAAAAAAAAATGTTAAAATTCCTCAATCAACATGAATTTTAAAATGAAAGTAATTTTAGATGATGTAATTTTACTTTCTCTTACCTCTATATATGTTATATACAGGGCCGAAACTAGGAGATTTTATAGGGGGGGCAAAATTTCATTTGCCGCCCCCTCCTTAAAATTTTTCTTGATCTCAAAAATTTTTTTGCGAAATTTTTTTTTCGCGTTCCCATCCGAAAAAATATTTTACCTTTTTTTTAGAGACGTAATTTTTGCCGCCCGCGGAACCAAAATATTTTTTTTCGTCCGAAATATTTTACCTTTTTTTAGAGACGCTATTTTTTTTCCATTCCGGAAAAAATATTTTTCCTTTTTTTTTTTGAGACGCTAAATTTTTGCCACCTGCGTAACCAAAATTTTTTATCTTGGATTGCCGCCCCCCTAATATCTGCCGTCCGGGGCACGTGCACCCTCTGCCCCCCCCCCCCTAGATCCGGCCTTGGTTATATATATTATATATATATGAAAAAAAGGAGGAAAAAAAGTGCTTTGCTCTATACTGGGAATTATGCTCCACTGATATCAAAATATTTACAATCAAGGCGTTCTTGTTTGCTATAATATATCGATAATTTGCTCTCAGTCGAATAAATTTGCTAGTTGGCTAGAAATGAAGCAACCAGCTTTAAGCTATGAAATTTTACGAAAGGGAAACATTATAATAATTGGGTATTCGAAAGTTGTGTGCTCTACGGTCATCACACCAGATTTTTTAAATTAACAATGACAATAACTTTTGAAAATCTACCATCAACTTATTAATACCCATTAAAATCAGATTAATGCAATTATTAGAAATTTTATTTAACGAGCATAGCATATAAACTAATTAATAAACTCTGAAATATTACATTTATAATGGCAGAGAAAAGAGAGGTCTGTTTAATTTTCAAATATGATTTAGCATTGAATGTACAATAGAAAATACCATTTTAATCAATTTATTTCGACCCAATTGGATTAAAATTAAAATTTAACCGGTATTCATTTTACTATTGTTCTTCAATAAACTCGTTTAAATGAATCTCTTTCTAAATTCAATATAGGTTATTTAAATATAATAAAATAAAATTTTCTATGCTGACTTAATTAATTTTAATTATTGTATTCACTTTTATTATTTTTTTAGAGTTTAGACTTCATTTTTTTAATATTTAATTATTAAAACGTAACTTAATCAAAGGAGACTGCTCTCAATTAAATAAGGAATATAATTCTGAGAATTTAATATAAAATACTGTATATATTACTCACACTTTTTTCTCATTCACACTCACACTACACACACACATTCACACAGTCTTTTCGGCAATTAAGACTTTGACCATATCCGTTATTGATTAATATATCTATTGGGGGGTCCAGGCATTCTTATTTAAGTCATTTGATATCCAAACCCTACACCAAGCCCGTGGGCACGGGAAGAAGAGTGGTTAATTAACGAGTGGGATCTCTTCTAAATTCATTATTTTAATTAAATTACAAAAATACCTTCTTTAAATTTAAGTTGAATTTCCTCTTTATGAATTGAAAATTTCTAAGAATATTTTTTTGGGATTATATCAATTCAGTTGTAAGATGCTTTTAACCATTTGGGAAGAAGTATTAAAATACTAAACGCATGATTACCCTTTTTAAAAATCAGAATTCATTCTAAATGTGCAATTATTCGAACGAATAGTGGTAATAAATTTAAACTTATTCAACTTCCAAGGAATACTAGTTTGATTCCCATTCTGTACAGAATGTACATGTAATAAAAAATTCCAACGGAAACAAAGGAACGGCAGGTTTTGGCATATGCTTATTTGATCACTGAGACGGTCCCAAACAAATTTAATAGGATTGTTCGTTTCACTTGCCATGGTAAAAAGTGCACGCTATTTTTGTCAAAAGGTGCAAGTTTTTCTAGTGTGCACCTAGCGTGCAAAAAATAAACAGAATGGAGGACAAAATGTGTAAATTATACTGCAATTGCAAGCGAAACGAACAGACCTAATATCCCATCCTGGTCTATAGATTGACTTAGAAAGTTAGAAAAGTATTATTATTATAATGAGACCATTATAAGAAAGAGTTTATAAGTGAGTCAAGTGAAATTTTACAGAGCGATTTCTCTTCCTCTTCTCTTCCCCCCCCCCACATTCTCAAATTTGTTTTTGTAGAAATTATAACATTTTAAATATATTTATTTTAAAATATTTGGTCTGTTGAACGATAAATGAGAACACTGAAGGTATTTTCAGGCCAAATTTATTTCACTATATAATCGACGTTTCGGGAGACTAAACGCCTCCCTTTATCAGGACTAATGTGGTTATTAATAAATAATTCCTTACTGGTTTCATCATATGAGATTGAAATTGATAGTCCAAATTCGTCTGCTGGTTGGCACAAAAGCGAGTTTTCAATATCATATTATATTGAGAACTCGCTTTGTAGCCTTCGGGCCTTGATGTAGAGTTTAGCGTGCTGGCCTTCTGTACCAAGGGTCTCGGGTTTCATCCCGTCTCATGCGACAATTTATTTCAATTGAATTGGCATTCAATTGAAATAAACCCCGTCTCGGGGTCTAAATGGCCTTCGATGCCGAAAAAGACCTTAAATAAAAAATAATAATAAAACGCTTTGTAAATGATTTTCTACCAACCAGCAAATGAATTTGGACTCTCAAATCCAATCTCATATGATGAAACCAGGGAAGGAGTATTAATCTATTAATAATCGCATTAGTTCTGATGATAGGAGGCGTTTAGTCTCCCGACACGCCGACTATATAGTGGAATAAATTTGGCCTGAAGCGCGTTATCATTTATCGTCCAACTATCTACAACAGGCTTTCCCGATCATCATTTGTTTGCTATGTCAAATCGTACAAAATTTAACAAAAAATGACTTTCATCTCTCCTAATTTTCTGACATTTTTTTATGGCAAAATTAAGATCCTTAATCAAATAGTGATTTTTTTTATTATCGAAATTGTAAAAATATTTTGCAAAAACTTTTTCTAAAATTATAACTAACCAATATTAAATCTATATAGCCAAAGATGGCCAAAAAGACTAAAAAAAAAAATTTAATTTAATCAAATATAGACTGATAAAAAAATATAATTGGCTATACAAATAATTAGACGCAGGGGTGAGATTGCTTACTTTCCAGATTAGAACTTGTTTTTGCTTGGTTAATTAAAATGACCTTTCAACTTTAATTAATTCTCTGAGATGAAATGTAATATTGGCACTTGCCATCAAGAGAAAAAAAATCATATCCCATTTTGAAAAATTTCGCTTCTGCTTCTCTTTGTCATCTCGATATACAGTTTATATCAATTATATAAATAAAAATATTATTTGCTGTGGATGCATTGTTAATCTAATCTTTTTGGAAAAGGGGCTAATAGAGTTGGATCATTTAAAGCTTTACGATTAGGGATATTCGTTTTTAACACACAAAACAATATATTTAGGGATTTTAGTAGGATCAATACAATTAAATTTCATTTGATCGTATCGTGAAGATCCACCCAACGGATTTCCCATTTATTTACCGGATAAGCTTTCACAATGAAAAACAAACATCTCAAACGGACCTCTATCCGATTGCCCATCTCGTTGAGTAGTACATTTTAATTTCCATCTCTAGATCCGCCTTTCTAATTTTTACCTTGAATTAACTAGCTCTTCCCTAATCTTTCTTCACCCTAGTTCATTTACTTAATCTAACCTAAAGAGGATCTTCCTTAAAGTCAGTGCAACGTTACTTTGGTGAGGATTAAACTTCTACTAACCAAAAATTAGATATAAATTTCCTTTTTAGAATTAATAGGGATTTACATTTATATTATTTTTCCACTTCACTTAAACCTTCTTTAATGTACATACTGGATATTCTAATTAGTAGCCGATTAACCGATAGGATTAAAAGAGTAGACTTTTGAATCCGGAGTTTAATGAGACTTAACTTACAAAAATTCTATTTTTAACAAAAGTAATATATTTTATAATTGTGAAAACATTATGTTTTTGAAGTTATCTAACTTACATTTCTAATTTTTGAAAAGAATAATCTTCAGCTGTTTTCATTTTCTTTTTAATATTTTTATCAGCATATATCAGACTATTTTCAAGTTTCGAATATCCACTCAAAATTATTTATTTAGGCGCTTAATACAGTAGGCCTTTATCTTCTATATTTTCATCTGGATAGTAAGTTTTATTTAGGGCTGTCTAGAGACGAAAATAGTCTCATTCTCCACTTGACAAAGAAATTTTATTTTATTTTATTTTTTTTTTGTTTTGGCAATAGGTTCTCAAATGAGCTATGACTTTTGCTCTTGCTGACTCATTATGATTCCGAAAATGCTGTCCCATAAAGTCTTCAAAAATTATAATACTCGAATGAAAAATATAAATTATCGTATTTTTGGAATTAATATTAATTAAAAACATAAAAATGTTCCTTCTTCTCCAGTATAAAAATACATTTTCTTTTGTAGATTATTTTCCAAAATTGACTATTCATATGGTTTTTTTTTTATTATTATTTAGGGTAGGGTACTTACTATTAATTTGATATAATTTTTCTTTATTTATATACTCTCTTTTCTTCAACAATTGTTGTTTTGAATTATTAAATTCCTAATATAACTACACAATTCATTAGAGTATTTTCTCCAAAAATCTAAAAAAATATTTTTTTTTAAGTTTAAATATCAGTGAGATTTTTTGGAAATTGGTAAATACACAAATATTCTTTTACTAATTACTTAATAATTAAGTTAAAAAGTGGAAGAGAACGCATTCTTAAAATTTCTTTAACAAAAATAAACGTATTATCTTAGTAGAGTGAGCGAAATCTAATTTCATCCAAATTGCTTAATCCAGAGTTGGTGATTATTTTTAATACGATTAAAAAATAATTAGGGTAAACAGTTGAGAAAAGTTTTTTTTTCTTGCTTGCCATCACATCGCCCTTTAAACAAGATTCCAATCTTCTTTTTCATGTCCTTTAAAGTTAATTCATGTTACCGTTAATTAATCATCTTAATGTTAAAAAAAAACAGAACCAAATTGTTTTTTTTTTTTTTTTTTTAGTACGATTAATAGCTGAGAGGGAGGAAGTTTGTGATTGGCTGTCGACACTTTAAAACTTGTGAGAGTTGAAATTAGGATTTAGGGATGGGGGATGGTTTTAGTTAGTGACCCAGGCTTCTCTCCTAGTGGTTAGGGTTCTAGTTTAAATCGAATTTGTATACGCGATCGAAGACGATGGGGGGATGGAGATAAGTTCAGTAGAGGTGGTGGTGGTGGCAGTCCCCTTCGTGTTATCCGTGCCGGCTGACTTGCTCATGCATTATTCACGTGACGAAACAAACATGACTGGCCTCACCCTCTATGATATTTGGGTGGGATATGGCTGTCGCCACGTGGAAAAACACAATTAAATAACATTAACGAGATAGGGCTTGGCTTGTTGAAACGATCCATCTTGGTTATCGCGTACAGGCCAGCCCTTAACAGCGCTACCTCTCATTAATTAACACGCTGATTGCTTCGTTCTAACTTGGCATTTAACTTAAAGCATCCAACAGAGCCTTTTTCTAATATTAATTAATTTTTATTATTGAGTTGAGAGTGTCACTCACCCGTTCACTCAATTTTAACATTTTATCGTTATGTTAAAGATGAAAGATAAACAAATGAGAATCTAATTGAATTAACAAATAGACTCGACAGGCGGGATACTAATAATAAAAGTTTTAATACAATAAAATAGTTGAATACAGAAGAGATAAGATAAAATAAAATGATCTGGTGTGACTGGTCCCACAGCAGCAACAGTTGTGTTCTGTGCTTGTCACACCAGATTTTTTGTATCGACATACGTATTTAGTGGTTTTCAACATTACGGTACATTCAATTTCAAAATGTAAAATTTATAAGTATGGAAAAATATTTATATTTTATTACCATAGCTACCATTTCTCATATCTTTCCTATGAAATACAAGAGTAAAGTGGTCTTCAGAAGATTTCAATGACAAAATGAGAATATACATTTTAAAGAGCATCTAAAAAATAATTTTATATTTATATTTTAATTTTCAAAACCGTCGGTCCAGTAACGATTATTGGGTATCTAGTTTAGATAAAAAATATCAATTTGATTCAGACTAATCTTTGGCGGTCATTTAAAATTTTAATATACAAAAAAGGTAAATTTTTTTATAAAAAACGTCAAGTATAATTTAAAACATTTCCTGTAAAATTTCAACTCAATTGCTCAATAACATTCTTATTATTTGTATTTTAAATTAAAAAAAAAAAAAAAATCAAAACTCTTTCTAGGGGTTTTTTCAAAGTGTGATAATTTAATAATCGATTAGTTTTCTTCGCAAGTGAACGCGTTCTATTCATTCTTTTTCAATTTTTTTGAGAATGTGTTTTTTTATTATATATTCATACTTGAAAAGAATTTAGAAATTTTATCTTTCAATATAAAATTAAATATTTCCTATTGTCCTCTGAAGAGATGTCATATGCAAAAACGTCGACAAAGAAAATTGAAACTTTATTTTTATTTCACTTCGTTTTTCAATATTCTTTTAAATATTAAAATATATATA
>JAKCPI010008023.1:0-36131 GCA_023213315.1 Euborellia annulipes
AAAAATCACACTATTTCACTGACGAGAGATGCAAGTTTAGGAATTTATATTTCCAATTATTTAATAATAATTTCTTATTAAATATTATGACAGAGATAAATTATCTTTTAGAGGGGTGGAGGGTGAAGAGGGATAGAAGTAATCCAAAAAGAAAAAAAAAATTTCTATTTTAAATTCTATTTTTAAAGAAACTATTTCGTTTATTAGAAGGGGTGAATTACACCCTTCCTCACCCTCCCCATGGGGTACACGACTCCATCATAGAGTTGTATTTAAAAATTGGATAATTTTAAAAGTATATTTTAAGAGAGAGAAAAAAAATTGAAAATAGAAATTTAATTCGTTATGCAAATGAGATTTATTACCTTAATAATAAGATGACCAGGCGAGGAGTAATGAGTTTGGGAGATGAACGTCTTATTTGCACAAATCACAACACATTATAAAATAAACTAAACACACGAGAGAGAGAGAGAGAGTGGAGCTGGCTCGAATGACTCATGGCTCGACTCAAATACTGTACAACTAGAGACAGGCAGCAGCAAGCAGGCATAGAGAGATAGATAGCATTGCTCTCTCAGCGCCCAATAATAAAATTTATTAAACTAAATTCTCTATTTATAAAAAATTCTATTCACATGAAAACTAACGGGGTTTTATTCACTTGGAAATAAATTCGGAAATTAAATAACTATTAAAAGACTCACTTCATTTATCCACCCTTAAAACTCACTTCGAAACGTAATTTTTTCAAGTCCTATTTAATTATTTATTATGGATAAATTCGAAGTTAAATAATTATTAAAAAGACTTACTTTATTTACCAATCCTTAATCCAACCAACCCCCAATTAAATAAAATACTTCTAAGTGTTATTTTTTGTATTTTATTTATTTTTTCGGGTGTCGAAGTGAAATAATTTTTAAAGATCCAATTTATTTACCCAACCCTATTATTAATTTTTTTTTTTTTTTTAAAAAAAACATTCACACTTTTTTCTCATTCACACTCACATTCACACAGTCTTTTCGGCAACTGAGGCCATTTAAGACTTTTTACGATAATCAGTATGTTTAATATATCAATTGGGGGGTCCAGGCATTCTTATTTAAGTCATTTGGTATCCAAATGCCTTAAATAAACCTATTATTAATAAATAAAAAATTTTCAAGCGTTTTTACTTTCTCTTACCTCTATATATGTTAATATATATAGAGAGAGAAAGTATTGGATTCATGTCAAAAATTCGATGTCGAGATTTTGATGGAAATTCACGTTTTGAGGTCCCCTGAATCCATTTTTTGTTGAAATTTCATATTTAAGTTAGGCACCCACCTGAGGCATGAAAATAAGCTTTTTATCAAAATCAGCCAAAAAGTACTTGTACTTTTCTGATGTAGTTTTTCAGTTTTTTTTTTTTTTTTCTTCAATTTTCCTCAAAATTCGCTCAAACGATTTTGATTAAAAATTGCGTTACTTAATACTTGTACGCTCCCTTAGGCCATATAAACTTACATAATATAGGGCCTATATTTATTATTATTTTTATTATTTTTGGCAGATTTATTTACACCATTTGATCCAAATGATAAATATTCATCGGCCTACCTAAGGTCAGAACCCTTGGCTTTTTGGTTATAAATATTGACATATGTCAATTCCCTAATCTCTCAGTCATGCGGGAGGGGGGTGGTGTTAACAAATTGATTCTCTTTTGGTTGTTTGGAGCATTATTATGAATTAACAGATATGCCAATGTTCAAATTAGAGGTTATATTTATGCATCATGAACGGAGAGTGAATGATCGACCTCTGCCATAAATGTTATATCTATTATGTATAATAGAGTCCAAAATAACCAAAATAGGATCAATTTGTTAACAATGGCCTCGACCGCAAGGATGCCCCTAAACGTAGGTCATGGTTGAGATATTCAGAATGAAATAAATCGAGCACCCCCCCTCCCCCCATGGCCGAGAGGTTAGAATTGTTGTTCGGATCCCAGATAGTCCGATGAAATTATTTAAATCATTTGGATACCAAATGGTATACATGCCTATATCTCCAAGTAATAAATAATTTGATAAAGTCTATATGGCCTAAAATGTCGAAAAGACTTGAAAAAAAAAAAAAATTGTTTTTGGTACCCACACTGATAAAAATGAAGTTTTTTTCCCAAATGCGCCACGTATTTGGTCAATCCTCACTTGAGTTAACAAAATTTCAATTGGTTCAAAAACGCAGTATTTGAGACAACTAAATCGAAGCATTTGAGTAGAGACAGGTATGGCATTCCCTTTATAACAGCATTTTTCCGGTCAAATACGATGTATTTGAATGAAAGAAATGTGAGGTTCGTCCGGTAAACAACAGATAGAGCTAGATACATCTATGTATTTAGTAGAAATACATATAAATTTAAAATAAACTCTAATTGAAGTTGATGTAAAAAAATAAACTTTTCTTTTAATTACATACATGTTTTTGATCATAGGCGTAGCCAGAAATTTTTGATGGGGGGGGGGGGGTTCAGGATGATTTCTCTCCCCCCCCAACTAATAGGGCAGTATAAGGCGTCTAATGAATTATATGACTGGCCACTCCGCCCCTGGACCCCCCTCGAGCTGGCTCGGGCCCGCCCTTTATTAATTAAATGCTGCAATTTTTTTCATTCAACTCGTATCAGGCCATAAAATATATAACTCTCTGAATTATATATATAAGCCTATAACACCGAGGTGTCTTTTTCTCTTGATCAGAGCCCATCTCAGATCTCTTTAAGGGAAAAAAAAAAATAAAAAATTTATTTATATAATAATTTTTATTATTTTTCATTTGCGAGATTTAATCAATTTTAAGCGGCTTTAATTTTTTATAAAGCAAAACAAAAATTAATTGTTTTCGATGAAAAAATTCTGAATTTTCTTGAATTTTTTGCGTTTAATTTAATTTTTTTTTTTTAAGCTAGAGAAAATTATTATATTTTACTTTCATTTACTATTTCTGTAATTGGCCCTTTATTTAACACAATAAATAAAGAAATAAAATATTTAGTTACTACTTATCTTCGTGATAGTAATAAATTCATATCATTTTATAATTTGCAAATTACGTTTATTACCTTAGCGTGATTTCCTAAGCTTTTTCGAAATTCTATTTTTAAGAGCATTAAATTCTCATTTTGGAGTTTTTTTTTATATTCACTTTTTAAAGTGTTGAGATATCAATTTGTTTTTGCGGTAAAGAAGAATCGAAGCATTGAGAATTGACCACGAGTTAAGAACGTTTAAGGTCCGTGAATTTCAGGTTTTCAACGATGGCCGTCCAAGAAACATGCTCGCATGTACCAAACTTGCCCGCCGAAGGCGGGCAATTGCTCGCCGAAGGCGAGCCCAGGGGTCCAGGGGGCGAAGCCCACCGTAGCATAGGGTTCGCCGAAGGCGAACCTTGCGGCTAGTTTTTATAAAGCAAAACAAAAATTAATTGTTTTCGATGAAAAAATTCTGAATTTTCTTGAATTTTTTGCGTTTAATTTAATTTTTTTTTTTAAGCTAGAGAAAATTATTATATTTTACTTTCTCTTACTCTATATATGAAATATATAGAGAGAGAGAAAGTATTTTGATTTATAGAGCTTAAATATCTAGTCAAGGCTTGGGTCCAATGGGGGGGGGGTTTGAACCCCAAATCCCCCCCCCCCCTGGCTACGCCTATGTTTTTGATAGAAAGTTTTAAGTGATTGTATAAAAGTTTTTTTATTTTCGTAAGCAAAATATATTATCGAATATAATTTACCAAAAAGAAGTTGGTAGTTTATTTCGTTTCAATCAAAAAATAAAAAAATTGTCTCTGAAATTCATTTCGGTCTTTTCTATTATTTTTAGATAACACTAGTCGACAAAAATGAACTTTTTTTCTTTCACAAGAATGAAGATATGAAATTCTATAAGTATTTTTCATGCTGAATTCAAATATCAATTCAGTTTTCCCCATCAGACACAGTTTTAGAGATATAGAGCAAAATAGATTTTGAGGGCAAAACGAGAATATACATTTTAAAGAGAATCTAAAAATAATTGATTTTTGAATTTTTAATCAAAAATCGTTAGAGCGAATTTTGAGAAAATCGAAAAAAAAAACTGAAAAAGTACATCAAGTAAAGTACTAGTACTTTTTGGCCGATTTTGATTAAAAGCTTATTTTCCGGTCCCGGAGGTGTTTAACTTAAATATAAAATTTCAGCCTCATAGCTCAATTCCTTCATGCTTAAAATTGAACACACACACACACACACACACACACACACACACACACACACACACACACACACACACACACACACACACACACACACACACACACACACACACACACACACACACACACACACACACACACACACACACACACACACACACACACACACACACACACACACACACACACACACACACACACACACACACACACACACACACACACACACACACACACACACACACACACACACACACACACACACACACACACACACACACACACACACACACACACACACACACACACACACACACACACACACACACACACACACACACACACACACACACACACACACACACACACACACACACACACACACACACACACACACACACACACACACACACACAGACAGATCATGTCGCGAAAACCACTTTTTTGGATTCAGGGGACCTCAAAACGTGAAGATCCATCAAAATCTCGACATCGACTTTTTGACATGAATCCAATACTTTCTCTCTATATATATATATTACATATATACATAGGTAAGAGAAAGTAAAAATTGTCTCTGAAATTCATTTCGGTCTTTTCTATTATTTTTAGATAATCTTTGAAATGCATAAAAAAATTCTGGTGTGAATGGCGCACGGCACACAACTTCCTCTTACATTCGGTAATTGAAAGTAGTGTTCTGTGCTTGTAACAACAGATTTTTTTGTGTCGACATTTATTTAATTCCCGGTAATGCATTAGAATTCAAGAAGTAAAATTGTTAATCAAAAGTAAATATTTATGTTGTCTTCGAACAATTTTGAGGATGAAATGAGAGTAGAGATTTTAAAAGGGATCTAAAAAATAATTTATTTATGAATTTTTAATAAAATCATTTGAGCCAATTTTGAGAAAATCGAAAAATCTGAAAAAGTACATCAGTAAAGTCTGAGATCATTTTAGGACTCAGGAGACCTCAAAACGTGTATATTCGTCTAAATCATGACATCAAATTTTTGTCATGAATCCAGTACTTGCTCTTCTATATATTACATAGGCCTACATGTATAATAGGGTTTCTCTTATTTTTCAATTTTTTTTTTTTTTTGAAATTATACCCTCTAATTTTTTTACTTATATTATAAAGCACTCGTAAATGAAATTTTACCCAATTCGAAGTTCAGTTACCCGCCCCGGCGGTCTTGGTCAACATTCGAAATTTTTTTAAAGTGAAACTTTTATTATATCACTACGAATTTTTTGGTTCTTCTATCAGCATGTCCCTTTGTAACGAGGTGACGTAAAAAGCCATGACGCTACAAGCCATGACGTCACAATCCGTGACGACAAAAATAAGAAAGTTGAAATTTAATATATATAATGAATTATAAAAAAATAATTGTGAGATTTAATAATTCAATTTTTAAATTGATAAAATATAATTTTTAAAATAATTTAAAATATTCAAATCTTCAATCTATATATACTGTATATATATAATCCAGGGGGGCGAAGCCCTCTGGCTAGCCGCGCCGCCCGCCGAAGGCGGGCGGCGCGGCTAATTACTAGATGAATATTGTTCACAGTAAAAACTGTGAAAAACTGTTAAAAAACATGCGTCTATTGATTTCCTATTTTCCAATTATTAAATTAAGATTAAAAACGCGATTTTAATAACCTTAATTGAATAATTTTTTGAAAATTTTCAGTTAAACGCCTACGATCCGAAAAAAAGTTTCACTTGCATCGTGGTTTCATAAAACCACACAATGATTTTATTTTTTTTGCGTATTTTGCGTATTTATTTAAAAAAAAAAAATTGAATAATTGCATATTAAAGACAGCAAGTTGCCGCGGCTGCGCGCCACACTTTCATCTAACTTGACATGTAGAAAACTAGAATCTATTTTTGATTAGCGTTTTGTTTTTGACAATAACGAAATAATATAAGATCAAAATTTATTAAATAAATTTTAATTTTATTCATAATAAAATAAATGTGCTTGACATATGTATTTTGGATGAATAGGAAAAGGGCAAATCACCTTTTAAACACCCTCTTTTTAGAAGCAGGTACCGGGAGAAACAAAGAAATTATGGAAAAACCCTAGCATTTATTTTTCTTCAAACAAATTTGAGAGGAAAAACATTTTAAAGAGCATAAAGGGGCCCTTACACGATCAATCATACTGACAGTATTTGAGCTGATTGGCGTTTTGACTGAACGTGTATGTACAGGGCAAGACTGAACACTGATGGCCGTTTTCTTTTTGTTTTTTTATTGTTACTTAGTGGCAGGGAACAAAGTTAGTTTAGTTAAGAAGAAAAATTAGTGGCTTCCCACAGTCGAATGAGCTAAAAAGAACTTTATTCTGGCTGGTAATCTGAATGCTACGTGTAAAATTATACTTGATTGAAGAAAATACTGAGAGTCGGGCCGAATCAGTCATACTGTCAGTCTGATTGATCGTGTAAGGGCCCCTTAAAAGAAGCTAACCATTAGCTCGCAGGAGTAGCCTGCCTGTCTCAGTTCTTGTTTAGACTTCAGAACATACACTACCTCCAACATTGAACAACACTCGTATTTTTTTTTTTTTTTTGTTAAATAATTTTTTGATAATACCGGTGTTAAGTGTTTGTGTTCTTTACAACCAACAAACCCTTACATTGTGATTAATTTAAAAATTTCAATATGGCGGATGATCAGACGATAACACTGTTATTTGAATAAATGGAATATGACAAATTTGGTGGAAAGATTTAAAAGTAAGTATCTATTTATTTGAGTGAAAACATACACTTTCTGCAACTTTTAAAAATTGTTCTATTCTTACAGGATATTGAATCATTTGCTGACGAATTCGATTATAATAAGCGCAAGCGTTCCGATGACTCAAATGAAGGTGAATATAGACAGTTTTTGAAAAAAAAATAACAATAACAAATACGTGAGAGAGCTTTTGGATAATAATAACTTTGGCAGTGCCATAATATCTTTATATATAATAATAATTAGTATCATCTGTTACAACAGTGTTAATTTTTTATCCCTTTTTTAAATTTTTTTATTTGATTTGAAATCGTTTGCTTCTCTTAACTTAAAATAATATAATTCAGTAAATGTGGTATTTTTCATGGGCGTAGCCAGCGGTAGGCAGGGGGGCATTGCCCCCTGAGCTTGCCCTAAAAATTAAAAAAAAGAAACCAATATATATTTTTCCCATTGGAAATTTTTTTAACGCCCCAATCCACTACATTAATTTAATTTTTTTTTTTATTTAAATAAATAATTAATAATCTATGTATATATTAATTGCAAACCCCCCCTCTCGCCCTAACGAGGGGTTGGCCCCCCTAACAAGATGTCTGGCTACGCCCATGGTATTTTTATTTTGTATGTTGGTTTGTGTAAATGAGTAATGTTACAGGATTTGTTATTATTTTTAAGATAATTATTATGTTAATAAATATACAAATTTTCTATAATTTTTATACAAATGTATAATTTAAAATGTAATTATGTAATAAAAGTTTATAAATAAATAATGAAATAAATAAAAAAACTATTATTTTTTTTTAAACACACACCTTTTTCACCCCCCCCCCCCACACACACATACACAAAGTCTTTTCAGCAACTAAAAAAAAAAACTAATTAGAATAACTTTTTACTACTCAACGAGATTAACTGCAGTTTATTTAACATAAATACAAGTAGGCACTCAAAAAAAAAAAACAATAAATTTTTTAAGTTAATCTGCTATATTTTTGGAGAAAATAAATTAATTTTTTCATTTTAATAAATATTTACGTAAGTCAAAATCGGTCATTATAGCATATATTTCATAAGAAATTTCAGTAACATTGTATATATTTCAAACAATTAATTCCGTAGTTAAAAAAATATCGTGAAGAATTTGAATAAAAGAGTCTGAAGATTGCTGCAAATAAATGTATTTTCACTCAAATTCCGAAAAAAATTGATAGAATATATTTTGTTTTCTAATTGAAGAGAATAGTTATTGTAAGAAAATCATGGGCAGGCTAAATAAAATGCTTATTATATTAACTTAAACACGTATATTATTGAACAAGTTACATAGGACGTCACTTTAAGTACTGCGTAATTCTCATGAATACGCCATGTATTTGGCTGAACGATCCCCTTCAAATACGCGCCGTACTTAAGCCTAGGTAGTAGAGTATTTCGCCGCCCGTAAATACGCCATGTATTTGACTTAACTGAAACCACGTTGACTCAAAGTTTTCTTTTTATCAGTGTAGTATTTTTAGTTAAAAAATATTCCCGCATAGAATAAAGTTGAGTTAAAATAAATAAAATACGAGAATAGATTTATAGAAAGAAGATTAAGTGCAAAGTTCTTAGCTCGAGTAACCCGTGATTATTATTCTCAAAGTATTTTTTTTTTTTTTTTCAATTTGGAATATACTGTGTATTCATTTATTAATCAGGTGGAGCTTTCAAAATAGTTTCTAAAGAGTGTGTAAATGAGTCAATATAACGATCATAATAAGAACAAAATTGTAAGAATGATCCCCCTGGACTCGAACCAGCTTTTGGCATCATTCTGATTCGAGTCCAGGGGGCGCAATTTTACCAACACACAAAACTATCCCGCAAATTTTTCCTTATTTTAAATTAACATTTAATTCTACCTTTCAATTAAAATTAATTTTATTTTTCAATAAATGACTTGGTATATTAGGCTATACTCGTAATATATATCCTAATATAATTTTGTTACTTATGATGATCAATTCATGAGATTTTATTTTATGGAACTTTTTTCTTTTCTTTCAAACGATCACAAAATCTATTAAAAGATCAACGATAATGGGACACCTAAAGGAGGGAGGTTAAATTTTTTTTTTTTAATTTTAAAACATTTTATCTTTTCCCATTAATTGATGTGACATCCCATTCTCCTTTCTTTCTATCAAAGAGAAGCTTTTAGGTGAAAGTTGAGATGTGTTCAGAATCCCGAACATTGATCCAGATGGAGATGAAAAGAGCAAGAAAAATGTGTGATGAAAAAAATATAAAAGAAAAGGTGTAACGAACAAAAGGAGAAATTATTCTCATTTACTATCGACGTTTTAGATAGTGTCAATTAACCATATCAATTTGATATACTTAATTAAAAGATAAGTAGGACGTCATATAAATTACTTTTTAACAATCGGCTCAATAAATTAAGAACTTAAAGGCAACATGAAAGCAACTCAACAGCAAAACGATATCACTTTCTATGTACACAAATATGTAAAGAAAACGGGTAACATGAAAGCTCTTTAGGCAACCCGCAATGAAGAGCGAGAAGATTTCACTTGATATGATTGGGAAACGCCGTTTTTTTTTTTTTTTATTGGAATATTCCGGAAAAGCGGGACAGCAGAAGTAAATTATGTGGAGGTATTTTTTCTAATGGTGTCATTTCAACGTTAGCATAGGTGACGGGTTATGAAGCAAATTAAAGAAAAACCATAAACTACAGTTGCTGTCAGGCGATTATCTATATATATAAAAATGAAATGGGAAAAATGTATGTATGTATGTAAATATGTATGTATATGTTCTATAGAAATCCACAATTTTCAATGAATCCATTTGGAATTAAGTACACCTATAATACATGGCTCTGGGAGTAACGTAGTAATAATTTGAATCTCTTAAATGTTTTGGAAAATTAATTATAATCAAATTTCTTCAATATGGGAACACAAAATCAACAAGTTGGCTAGAAATTAGAGAGCGTCCTTTATGCTGTGTGAACCAGCTTCCTACCTGACTATGGGCTGGGGGTGGGGGCTACGCAGCAGTTGAAAAACGAAGAGAGAACTCAGGTGACTGACCCTTTAAACAGTCATAAACAGACCCTTTTGTGCTGTTCCCAATCGGTACCCTCGCCTCGCTTGAAATTAAGATCCTTCCTTAACATCTTAACACTTGCATTGCAACAAGAAATATCCCAAATCGGGAATAAACTTGCTCGCCAAAGGCGAGCAAGGGGTCCAGGGGCGTAGCCCCCTGGCTAGGCGGAAAGCCCGCCGAAGGCGGGCTTGCGACTAGTTGTAAATAAATAAATTATAATATAGCCCCATTTACCGGTATATATCAGTGTAAAAAATTTATTTGGAAAAATTTTAATGAATTTATAATAAATTCAGGGGCGTAAATAACACCCACGCAGACCCCGCAATGCGGGGGGCGCAGCATGTCAAGGGGCGCAGAGACCCGGGCGCATCAAAAATTTAAAAAATAAAATGTAATATACACATAATCATCAAAATAAATTTTACAATTCATTTAGATATCTTAATAAAACTGTTTCATAGATAACACTGTACAGCAGTGAATTTTTCAGTGGGGTATTATGAGCTATTCTTGTGTATATAGGTAGCGATACCATCAATTTTGCCCCATCAGGCATTGTTTTAGAGATATAGAGAAAAATAACTTTTAATAGAAAATTTAATTTTGAATTTTCAAGATTTTTTTAAGGCGTTACCCCTTAAAAATATGCAGATATCTAACTATCTGCAAATTTTGAAAGGGGTGTATTTTGACATACAAAGAAATATTCCAGTTTCAGTATAATTTGAGGTGATGCAAAATACGGCTTAAGTTTAGAAATTTTCAGTTTTTTTAAATTTAGACACCCCTAAAAATTTTTTACCATCCCTGAATGCAAAAATTGTGTATTTACGTTATTCTGTAGTTATTTAATTTTCCAAAAATCATTCGGTTGATTATTAACGGAATTTAAACAAAATAGTTATCAAAATCAAGTAAAAATATAAAAAAATTTTGAAGACGAAATAAACAAGACTTCTATCAGCCCGAATTATTTACTTTTCCTCTGTCCACGTTTCGGGGACTAAACGTCACCCATCTTCAGGACAAAGGTGTTAAAAAAATTCTCAGCTCTGCCTCCTTCAGTTGTTAGGTAAGTTACAATGTTAGTATAGTTTATACTTAATGATGGTGGCTCAGGATATTTACACGCGGACATATCTAACTTAACAACTGAAGGAGGCAGAGCTGAGAATTTTTTAACACCTTTGTCCTGAAGATGGATCCTGAAGACGTTTAGTCCCCGAAACGTCGACAGAGGAAAATTAAATAATTCGGGCCGATAGAAGTCTTGTTTATTTCGTCTTCAATCTGTATTACGGCCTTCCTCCACATTGTCTTTAAGAAAATTTTATTATAAATGCCTTAAAAATTAGAGCTTTTCTTGGCTCTATGGATGGATAACACTGAAACGTGACTTTGATAACTATTTTGTTAATAGTCTAATAATACGGGTATTTTTTTAAATATTTTTTAAAAATAATACAATTATTTAAATTTAAAATTTTTGGAATTCTATACGAGTAGGTATTAACAAATATAGATTGAGTCAGTCAAGGGAAATAAAAAACAAATTTATTCTGTCGACGTTTCGAGCGCCCTTCGTGTTTCCGAGGAAGAGCGCGAAGGGCGCTCGAAACGTCGACAGAATAAATTTGTTTTTTATTTCCCTTGACTGATTCCATTCCACGCATCTATATTTAATACACACAGCCAGTATAATAATCAGGTATTAACAAATATTTAAAAAAAAATTTTTTGAGGGGAGGGGGAACAACATTCTTATACTTGAGGTATAGAATGAAAGAAATTTAGCATCACTTTTTTGCAGGACTTTGGCTGCAACATGCTCAGCGTGGAGAAGACCAATGTTTATAAAAATATAAGCTTGTATTTAACTATTTGGTTTCTTTTATTCATTTCTCCATTAATCTTCACTATCTCCCACCTGTTATAAAAGAGAGATAGATGACTGACCTGACGGATCCGGATGTAACGAGAAATGGCAACGGTGTGGGACAGGGGCTGGGCGGTCCCGACGACACCGAACTACGTGTTGAACTGATCGTTGAATGAGGACACTGCGGGGCCGGCGTTTGATTAAGCGGTTTGACGTTGGCACGTTCAGCCGCACGTTCGATGCCTGCTATACCGCCCGATGTCATATCATCGGCATGTTGGACACCCAATGGACTTTCGCTGCCCGCAGCCTCCAAACAACCGCCCCCTGGTAAACCGCCACCACGACGCCAGCATAATGACCATGCCGGACGTCCCAGGCCTCCGCTATTGTTGTTACCGTTGCCACGGGCCGGGCATAGAAGACCACCACCACCACCACCACCGTTCTTGCCTGCGCATACAGCACACCCTGTCTGTGTATCAGCTGCAACAAGCAATGAAAAGTATAGCGGTTTCGTCACCTAGATCTTTAGTACGGTGAAGAATATATTTTAATATTGGTAAACGTGAGAGAGGATTGTTCAACAATCATGAATTTAGTTTAAAAAAGGCCCTGTTGAACGTCCCCTGGTAGGCATAGGTATTTATCAAAAAATAAGTAGGAAGAGAGGATGTTAGCCAACAGGATAGCCTCTACCAAATGAAAATCCCAATACAAGAAAACGTTTCGGCTTTAATTAGAAAATGCCAATTTTAGTTCTTATGAGAATATTGGTAATCTCAATGAATACACCATCGAGATGCAGATTAAAGTTGTTATATATTAACATTTATTTATATTATATTTTATATATAAAAATGAAATGGGAAAAATGTATGTATGTATGTAAATATGTATGTATATGTTCTATAGAAATCCACAATTTTCAATGAATCTATTTGAAATTAAGTACACATATAGTACATGGACCAGGGAGTAACGTAGTAATAATTTGAATCTCTTAAATATTTTGTAAAATTAATTATAATCAAATTTCTTCAATATGGGAACACAAAATCAACAAATTGGCTAGAAATTGAGAGCGTCCTTTATGCTCTGAGAACCAGCTTCCTACCTGACTATGGGCTGGGGGTGGGGGCTACGCAGCAGTTGAAAAGCGAAGAGAGGACGCAGGTGACTGACCCTTTAAACAGTCATAAACAGACCCTTTTGTGCTGTGCCCAATCGGTCAAAGTGGTTTCATGTGTCGCTTGAATATAAGATACTTCCTTAACATCTTAACACTTGCATTGCAACAAAAAATATCCCAAATCGGGAATAAACTTGCTCGCCGAAGGCGAGCAAGGGGCCAGGGGGCGCAGCCCTGGCTAGCGGAAAGCCCGCCGAGGCGGGCTTTGCGACTAGTATACTATAAAATATGTACATAAAATGTCGTATGCTTAAATGGCGCTCATTTGAAATTTTTATATTGAAATAACTCGAAAATTAGCCCTCGGGCCCCCGAGTTTGGCGTAGTAGGTAGCGTGCCTACCTCCTATGCCAAACGTCGCGGGTTCGGACCCAGGCAGTCCGATGATTTTATTTAAGCCATTTGGATACCAGATGGCTTAAATAGAAATGCCTGACAATACCCCACAATACATATATTAATTACAACGGATATCGTCTAAAGTCTTAAATGGCCTGAGTTGCCGAAAAGACTGTGTGAATGTGTGTGTGAGTGTCAGGAATAGAAAAAGTGTGAATGTTTTAAGGAAAAAAAAACTCGAAAACTACAAATTTAAGGGAAAAAATCAGAAGAGTCAAAAGATAAGGTTGAGTATTTTTTTTAACATAGTCCTTTAACTCAGTGAATGATAAAAAAAAAAAAATTAGTGGGAAAAACAAAACAAAACAAAATGGCGACTTGCGGGAAAACGAAGCATTTTTGGACCTATGCTATAAGAAAGTTGAGAATAAGAAAAACAGAAGTTTGACAGCCTATTTCAGAATCACCCTGTATATATATATCCTCCCGAAGAATCTCTCAAACATGAGAGTCCCTTAACAAAAATCAAAACCCCCTATCAGGGGCAAAACCCGGTTGCCCCACTGCCTCTGCTGTAAACGACCTCGTCATAATAATAGTAAAGAACAGAGAAGGAAAATGGCTAGCAAATGTTTAAAGGTCCAAATAAAATAATAAATCAATAAAAAAAATTTTCGAATTAATTAGATTACAAAAAATTCAGGTTAAAAAAATATCCCTATCAATTCTTCCTGTAATTTGATTGGCAAATAATCTGATTGTTTGGTTTGGTTGCCGAAGTCCCAGGCGAAATCAAAAGCTTTTACGTAAATATCTAACGTAAGTGAAATTTCTCTCTCAATGCTTGAAACCATACATAAATAAATAGAAGAAAAAATGAATTAGTTGTTTGTCAAGCTGAGCCTCTAGGTACATTCATTCAGTAAATATGTAATAAAATGAAAAGTAGGTAAGATCCTGAAAAATCCTTTGGAGGTTTTATTGTATATGTATGTCTCCTCCTTGCCAAAAAATTTCAGAATTTTTGATGCTGGGGTTTTTGAGAGAAATTACTTTAAAGTTAAATTTTGCGATTTTGAAATTATTTTTTAGCAAGATACCTGTCACTAATAGAAGAACAATCTTTAATCCAATAGATTCCTGACATTTTTGCCTTTCAGAAACTGAAAACAGATCTGAAATATTCCTATTAGTTCCAGAGATATTGCACTTTATAGTAATTTTGAGCTTGCCCCGGAGGAAATATGTAATATATACATGTGACCTTGACGAAACTTTGACCCCCTGTAACTCTACCCAAAAATTTTTTTGGCCAAAACTAAAAAATGCGGGTCTCTTAATTTTGCTTCTAGAATAACATATCCAAATTTGAGCAAAATCGGAGACTATGGCTTTGGCCCCTCCCGGGGGGTGGGGGGGTTTTTTTTTGGGGGTGGGGGGGGGGGGGGGGGGGGGGGGAACCAGCCTACTCTGCCTGCCTGGAGATGGATTGGCCCATATGAAACCAAGGGCTGATACAAGGGGGGGGGGTAAAGGGGGTAATTACTCCCCCCCGAGATTTGAAAAAATATACTTTTTTTTTCCGAAAAAAAAATTTATTTTTAATGAAAAACTTTAAAAATTAATACTTAAAAATTTGATTTGTATTTATATTCTGGAAAACAAGCACAGAATGCGCCTTTAAATTACCGAAATTAAGAAAAAATAGTCTGCTGTGCGACGAGTCACACCAGATTACCCCCCCCCCCCCCGAGAAACACCTCTGGATCCGCCCTTGTATGAAACATTTAATAAACTCTAAAGCCAAATGAGTATGAAATAAAAAAATACTTTCTCTCTATATATTTCATACATAGGGTAAGAGAAAGTAAAAATATTGTCTATCCCCTTATATATAAGCTTACTTTAAAAAATATTTTAGAATTTTTATTTATTTTCATTTCTCAACCTCTAATAGTAAAATTTTTTATTCCTATACATAAATCTTTGTTCAAATTAAAATATATATAGCTATATTGAAATTTCTTTTGAAATGCCTATAAATTTTCCATTAGCATTGCGCTGCGTCAGCAAACGAGGCAAAAAAAAAAACGTTATTGGTTTGTATGCAAGGATAAGAAGAAGAAGAAAAAGAAAAAAGGAAATATCATAAAAGAAAAAAAAAAAAAAACACCTTGAGTGGCGGAAATAAGAAGCTTAATTTGATTGAGGAGTCTTTTGATGGCTTCCGTCTCGTTTACTTCATCTAATTCAAAGGGGATTGATATAAATGTATAGCCTGCCTGCATCTTACAAAGAATATTTAATGTTGCTTTTTTTTTATTAGGATCTGATACTATTAGTTAATACTTTTGATTGGCTACCATTTTTATTGTAAACTTTATTTTATTTTTCTTCTTATTTACATCTAACTCATAGACTAGATAAAATAAATTTGTTGACTTGGAACTATAGCCGAGTTTAAATGGCTTCTCATTATGAAAATGAATTTTATTATTTGCTTGTTCTATAACCTATATATGGACCCTGTTATGCAATGGTGTGTCACAGAACAAAAAATTAAAAATTGAGTTAAGCACGGAATATTGTTTCAAATGCTATAATTAATAGTATTTTTTATGAAATATGTCCTAAAAAAATTTATATTTAATGTTACTTGCACAATTGATAACAAAAATCTTCTATATATAATAATTGCGGAGTGTCCGTCTGTCCGTCCGTCCGTCCGTCTGTCTGTCCGTCTGTCACGCTCTGTTTGACCAACTTCCCGTTGGAATTTTGAAACAAAATTTTGCAGTCTTATAGAGGTCGTTATGGAGAGACCCGGAAAAATACTCGGGCCCCGAAATTTCTATAACTTTTTGAGTTATTAATTCCTAAAGTTACGATTTCTCCCATAGGAAATGTATAGAGAAATATTTAAGTATTCTTTGCAGTTGTGTATTCTTTGAATGTAAACAAATTTTCAAGCAGGAACTGGATTGAAATACGTAGTAATAATAATTTTCTTTTTATAATTAAGAAAAGGCGGGTCCGAGCCAGCTGGCGGGAGGTCCAGGGGGACGAAGACCCCCTGGCTAGACGCGAAGCCCGCCGAAGGCGGGCGGCGCGGCCAGTTATATATAATCCAATGAAAACAAAAACTTTAATGTTGATTTTCTCAAAACTCGGTAGCTGGCGCTTGACACACTATTGCATAACAGGGTCCATAAAAGGTGTTTCTATAATGAGTGGAGTTAATTCAATTATATTAGTCAAAATAAAGAAAAAGGTTCTTATATCAAAAAGGCGGCCAAAACGAATAAATTAGTTTTCCCAAACTAGGGCTTTACATTAGTGAGTTTCGTTTAAAAATTAATCTCAATCGGTCAAGTCGTTCAAGAGATATAAATTATTTAGTGAAATATATTGCTTTTAATTCTTTCCCTCGGCTAATGAGGCCATTTAGAAGTTTAACATTTATATATAGAGGAAGCTGCTGATAATGTGGAAACGTATCCTGTAGGGCTTGCAGAGGCGTATATAAGGGAGGGGGGGCCGAGTGGGCCCCCCCCCCCCCCCCCCCGAAATTTTCCAAATGCATATACGAGGCGTATTGGGAAAGTAAGTACTGTTTTGAAAAAAAAAAAAAATAGTAAACAAATGTTTTTGAAGTCAATTTTATTTTTATATGAATGTACATGTCTTAAACTATTTTTCAACATAATTTCCGCCAATGTTCAAACATTTGTCGTAGCGGGTGACCAGTTTTTGTATACCATCTGCAAAGAAACTCGCTACGACAAGTGTTTGAACATTTGGCGGAAATTATATTGAAAAATAGTTTAAGACATGTATTTTCATGTAAAAATAAAATTGGCTTCAAAAACGTTTTTTTACTATTTTTTTTTTTTTTTTCTTTCAAAACGGTACTTACTTTCCGAAAGCGCCTCGTACATATATAGGGATATAGAGACAATAATGGATCTCGCCCCCCCCCCCCCCGAAATGTTTGCTCGGCCTCACAGCGCAAAAATATTGGTTCCAAAAGAGGGAATGTTTCACGGCGGCACATGGGAAAAAAATTCAAGTTTCGCGGGCGACAAAAATTTTGCGTCTCTAAAAAAAAAGTAAAATATTTTTAGGGACGGGAAAAAATTTTCCCGCAGCGCGTAGAAAAAATTTTTGAGATCAGCCCCCCCCCCGAAAAAAAATTTCTATATACACCCCTGAGGGCTTGAGAGGTGCTATAATTTAGCAGTGATAGCATTAAAAAGAGATTTAAAAAAAATTTCTTAAGGTGTTTTTCGGTATCGGAGGCCTGGCCTATATTTATTTCAATTGAATGATATCCAATTCAAATGAAACAAATTTTTTGCCTGGCGATTGGATGCGAATCCTTGGCCTTTGGCACCAGAAGCTAATGCTCTACCTCTGACCCATACATCAAGGGTCAAAAAACTATTTATTTATTTTTAAGGTCTTTTTCGGCATCTAAGTCCCTATTTATTTCAAATGATTTGTAGTCAAATGAATTTTTCTCGCCTGGGACGCCCGGCCCCGCGAGAAGCTAGTATCTTCTCTCTGAGCCACGGGTCAAGGACCAAAAATTTAATTAATTTAAAATCATCTTCTCTCTTTAAATAGAAAAATTAAACAAGAACTTTTTATTTAACATAGAGATGATAAATATGAATAATAGAAAAATTAAATATACACTCTAGTAGACAATAATCGCATTTCTATTTTAATTTTGAACAAATATGACAGATAAAAAAAATTGCTTGTTAATTAAGAATATTTTATAAAAGAGGGAAGCATTGATACTTGTCAGAAATATAATTTCCGCTACCTCTCTCTCTCTCGGAGTGCCAATTTAATTGGCAATCTCTTGCGCGTGTGAATTTATGCATTTTTTTTATGCTTATGCCCCTTAATGAAGAGCTTTGTTTGTCTCTCGCTCAGTCTCGAATGAGAAGAGCCTCCTTTCAGTTCGGATCATCTCCATTTGTCATTTCGCCGATTGAAATGCAAATTTATTATTATATCAACGTCACTTGGGTTGAAATTTAAAATTTTAAGCCATTTGTCATTGTGCTAATGAAATTCCATTTTCATTCAAAGTCAATTGTTAGAATTTAGTTAGCATTTTTATTTATTGCCGGCTTTATTCTTTTTTTTTTTTTTTGTAATTTATCAAAAAGATCTAAATAATATAAGGGCAGCGGTGGAAAAAAATAGATATAAATTTGCTTTTCTCCAGGGATCAAATTATAATAGGCTTATACTAAGGACCGGTTTATTAGTCAAATTGCAAAATATACACTATATAATATATGTGGATAACTAGTTAATTAAATGTGAAGCAACCGGCGCAAAGAAATTAATAAAGATATTCTTATTAAAGAGTAATTCATAGACAGGTCTATTCTCTAAGCAAAAACGTTAACTTTTAACATCTGTAAACGCCTTCGGGATTGGTGTAAGGGTTAGCGTGCTAACCTTCTATACCGAGGGTCGCGGATTCGGATCCCAGGCAGTCAGATGATTTTATTTAAGCCATTTGGATACCAAATGGCTTAAATAAGAATGCCTGGGTCCTTATATATATATATATTCAATAACGGTTATCGTAAAAGTCTTATATGGGCTAAGTTGTCGAAAAGAATGTGTGCACACAGACTTTTCGACAACCCATACATGTATGGGTGTGAATGGGAAAAAAGTGTGAGTGTTAAAAAAAAGATCTTATATTATAAAAAAAATAAATATAGATCCTATTTAATATTTACTGAGTATCTCTTAAGCTCGAGTTATAGAGTTTTTAAAAAGTTGACTAGAAAATTGATAAGTCGACTTTCAGAAATGATTGATCGATTCCGAGAATCGAAAAATATCAAGTCGATTCCAAAATCAAAAATCGACTTTTCCAGTGCCTTTTCCATTCGTAATTAGGGAAAAAAAAGTGTGAGTGTTTAAAATAAACAGCGTTAATTCATTTTAATATAAACAATTTATAGCTGATTTGATGTTATATTAATAAGAGCTTATGCTTACAGAATAGCATTTTGAGGCAATAAATGTTAAAATGAATTATTAATAAGAGGGTAAAAATGAGAAATGCAGCTAAGGTTATTTCTTTATTTGGTTAATCCACACAGCTGACGTTTCGGTTCCGTGTTTGAATCTTCTGAAGATGTTCAAACACGGAACCGAAACGTCAGCTGTGTGAATTAACCAAATAAAGAAATAACCTTAGCTGCATTTCTCATTTTTACCCTCTTATTAATAATTCATTTTAACATTTATTGCCTCAAAATGCTATTCTGTAAGCTTAAACTTTAACGCCAAAGCGTTAAGATTTAGTCAATAGTATTAAAATTTAATGCCATGTTTAGGGGGAGCCTTTAATATTTTAACTCCGTATATTTAATGCATAAAAATGGCGTCTTTAACCTAAAAAGTAAGGTTATTATTTTGACAGTTATGAAATAAAAGTCTTTGTTTAGAAAATAGCATTTTTTAACGCTGGTGTGTCAGATAGGCCTACTAAATTGAAAATAAAAATGTGTTTGATGTAATACTCCATTTGTCTGTTGTGTTAAGTGATGATTAGTGAATAATAAAAACAAAAGAGTGTAGAAAAAATCTTTATTTATTATTTTGGCTATCGACCAAAGGACCCATCTTCAGACCAGCGTTATTGAAATATATAATAGTATATAAATGGTTTTTATAATTTTTAATAGAGTCGAAACAGAATGACACAGAATTTGTTTCGACTATATTAAAAATCATAAAAACCAATTATTTATATACTATTATATATTTCAATAACGCTGGTCTGAAGATGTCCTTTGGTCGATAGCCAAAATAATAAAGATTTTTTCTACACTCTTTTGTTTTTATTATTCACTAATCATAAAAATAACAAATTAACCAATAATTGGAGGTTGTAAGAGAATTGCGTAACAAATGAAGTTAGTAATGCGCATGCGCGAGAGGTTATCGAGGGGTCTAAAAACACGAACAAGCAGAAAACAGCTATCTTCATATGAATCGTTAACAGCTGGTGCTAAAAATTAAAATGTTAACGTCGCTGTTAAAACTTGGTTTAGAGCAGTGGTTTCCAAACTTTATGTTACCACGCCTCCCTTAAAAATATTTAATCGTATGACGCCTCCCCCCCCCCCCATTTTATAAAATAATACAAAAACAAACATTTTTAATGCTAAAATATATAAATTTATATAAAAATATTTTTTTTATTTATTCTTATTTATATTAAAACTAGCAATCATTTGGAAAATTGGTCCTGGCGGCCAATATTCGCCCCTCCCCTTAGACTAGTCCGCGCCTCACAGTTTGGAAAACGCTGGTATAAGGGTATTTTATGGCTGGTGGAATTTGTATCAGGAATGAAAGTTAGAAAAAAACGCAACCGAAATTTTTTCTTTAAAAATATATTTTAACAGCCTACGTTTCGGCCTTGGTAAAAGCCATCCTCGGATGACCACTAACAGCTCCGAGGATGGCTTTGACCAAAGCAGAAACGTCAGCTGTTAAAATATATTTTTAAAGAAAAATTCTGGCTTCGTTTTTTATAACTTTCATTCTGAAGAAAAATATTTTTCTCAAATCTTTTTCTCACGCCCTAGGGGGGTGCCTAACTTAAATATAAAATTTCAACCTCCTAGCTCAATTCCTTCATGCTTTAAATTGAACCCAAACAGACACACAGATAGAACATGTCGCGAAAACCAATCCTAATAGGATTCATGGGACCTCAAAACGTGTATATCTATCAAAGTCTCGACATTGAATTTTTGACATGAATCCAATACTTTCTCTCTATATATATGTATATTAACTTTTACATATAGGTAAGAGAAAGTAAAAATTCAAATCCGAATTGAGATTAGTTCTATAATACAAAAAGATGCGGTAACTCACCCCAGTAAAATTATAAGTGGACTAATCATATCTTAATTTTCTACCTAATGAAAAAAATTCCTACGAAATTCTGCAAGGGATTCAATGGGTTCAAAAGTTACCCAGTGTTATTATTATCTCTATATAAGAGTTTCGAAATCTTCAAAAATTAATTCCGCCCCAGTAATAAGAAATTTTAGAATGAAATTAAAATGTCTCTATCCCACCCTTAGTAAAAGTATTAAAAAACATTAATATCTTTGTGCATTATAGGAGATGGGGATTAACCCCTCTGGTTAATGCCTTCATACCTCCCCCCCTTTAAGGCAGGGCCGGAACTAGGAGATTTTTTAGGGGGGGGGCAATTAATTTTCCGCCCCCTCATAATTTTCTATACAAAACTCATATCATTTAACCTTTTTTTTTTAGTAAATCTTTCTTTAATTGCCGCCCCCTGATATCTGCCGCCCGGGGCACACGCACCCACTGCCCCCCCCCCCAGATCCGGCCCAGCTTTAAGGAAACGCGAATCTTCACCGCGAAATTACTCTCAAAATAATTTGAATACATTTATAAATAATTTTTTAATTTTTATTTTGAAACTCTTAATCCACCCCTGTGTAAAAGAAAAGTATATTAAGGAAATTTGATTAACAAAAATATAGGCCATATAGAAAGAATATAATAGTAATTAATGGTGACATAAGAAAAGATAAAAAAATACCCTCAGGCTTGATGTAGTTAAAAAATTATTATTTTTTTTTCAATGACACCTACACTCCCCCTCCCCCTTTCAACAGCTTATATTCTCCCTCTACCCTTAGTGAAATACAAAATATTTAATTTCATATTCAAAAGAATCGTTTTTCGCAGTCAAATTATTTGTTTCTATCATTTTTTTTTTCAACGATAAAATGCATAATAATTACCTTTAATAAGACGCTCAAGAGGGTGTGCTGGTTGACGGGGTGGTCAGGGTGGGTTACACTATATTAATTATTCACTTTGATTCACTTTAAACACAAAAAAAAGACACAAGTAGCAGGCGCGCCTGCACGTCAGGCCACACACTGGACTGAACGAGAATCTCGACTCTCTCTCTGTTTGTTTAGGAAAAAAACAGATGAAAATAACAATTCCCTTTTTATTAAAAGTAAAAAAATACCTTTTGCTCTAATCTAACTATATTTATAACTGGAAAAGAATGTCAACAAGTGATTTGGAATATTCCAAGGCCTTTCTTAAATAATCAACCCTTCATCCCCCCCCCCCCTAAACAAATAATAATCAACGCTATTTTTTGAATGTTTTCTATTTATTTGGCTTCGATTTAACTAAAATAAATTTAAAAAACATGTTTTTCAATTTTTCAACCCCTAATCCAATCTTAATAAATAAAATAATTAACAATGCTCGCCTTCGGCGAGCTTCGCGTCTAGTCAGAAAAAAATTAAAAAACTTCCCTGGATCCGCCTTTGGTTTTTTTTTATTCATATTTATTATTTTAATTAAAAACCTCCCTCCCAGAATCTTCTAAATTTTATTATTTTATTTATAAAACTAGCAAACATTTGGAAAATTGATCTTGGTGGCCAATATTCGCGCCTCCCCTTAGACTAGTCCGTGCCTCCCTAGGGAGGCGGGCCTCACAGTTTGGAAAACGCTGGTTTAGAGAATAACATTTTTTAACACTGATTACTTTACTTTTTAACACCCGATTTATGAAGTTAAATTTTAACTTCTGTTTTTAGAGAATAGACCTGAGAGAAATCATAAAATAATTTGCACAAATTCCCTAGACAACTATTCTATTAAAATGCTTGATGATAACTTACTATTAATGTGGCGTCCACCGTTGACAGGACTTAAAGGGTAGAAATCGCCGTGTAATGGGCAATGGAAGCCCACCCTGCGCTCTCGGCGTCTAGCCCTTCTTGTAAGAAGACATAGACCCACTCCGGAGGCAAGCATCAGACCTCCGACGACAATGCAAGCCGGTCCCAGGGCTCGGGAATTGCCTGTGAACGCCACCTGCAAGAAGAAGATAAATATGAGCGAAATTGAAAGCGAAAAATTTACAGTACAAGTGAAATAAAATAATTCCGATGCCCCGGGTAGTTTGGAGTTCAATTTCCGAAAGATGTTTGCCCCAACGACAAAATACTGTATATATGGTCAAAAATTTCATTTAAAAAATTATTTTTTATTGTCTTTTTCGATATTTTGACGGATATACACGTTTTAAGGTCCCCTGAATCCAAAAAAGTGGTTTCCGCAAAATGGCCTGTCTGTGAATAAAATATCTCAAGAACGAAAAAAGCTAGAAGGTTGAAATTTTATATTTAAGTTAGGCACCCCACTGGGACGTGACAAGAAGCTTTTGAACAAAATTGGCCAAAGAGTACTAGTACTTTACTGATGTTCTTTTTAAGTTTTTTCGAATTTCTCAAAATTCGCTTAACGATTTTGATTAAAATTCAAAAATCAATTATTTTTTAGATGCTCTTTAAATTGTATATTCTCATTTTGTCATTGAAATCTTTTGAATCACACTTTACTCTTGTACTTCATAGGGAAGATAGGAGAAATGGTTGCCAAGGTAACAAAATATAAATATTTTCCCATGTTTATAAATTTTACATCTTGAATTTTAATATTTCGGCGGAAACTAAATATATCTAGACACAAAAAAATCTGGTGTGACAAGCACAGGGCATAACTTTCGATTAACGAAGGTAAGAGAAAGTTGTGTGCTGTGCGACAGTCACACCAGATTTTTTTGTATTGATGATGATATGACCAGGCGTGATGCCCTGATATACTTCGAATTTTTAGTTTTTAAAATTTTCCTTTAGTATGACACAAGGAAGTCATGTGTTGTACACATCATTTATTTAGAAAGATAAATTTCCCTAAATACATACATGTATAAAAGTAAATTTAGAATTTTTAGAGTCGACTCATTTAAGTTATTTTTAAGAAAGGAAGAATTTGAAAATAATACAGTGACACTTAGAAATAGTAAACGCATTTAGTTATTTCAGGGAGTTGACCCCCTTAAAGAATTCCTCTGCAACAGCAGGAGATATTTTGCTCTTTCTTCATCCATGCACAAAAAAAAAAAAAAGGTTTGCATTGCTATGTTCTCATTATAATATATAGACGGGGAGTGGAAAAAGAAAAGTTTAAATTTTACTGCTTTTTGAAAGTAATAAGAATCGCAGATTATGAAGATAAGGAATAGGGATGGAAAAGTCGACTCTGATTTTAGTCAAGAATCGATCTTTTACTGAAAATAATCGACTTTTTAGAATCGAGTTGAAACTCTTTCAAGTCGATTAGAATCGATTCTCACTGGACGACTTCGATTTTTTTCTTGCAAGACTTAGTATCCGATGGTAATATAGTTTGTGAAAATTTTCATTGATTGACTTTCATCTTTCTTTTAAAACCTACACTTAACACACCAATCAACACGCTTTCTAAGATCGGTTAGTGAACATATGTGGCATTCTTAATTCCTCAATTTTCATGTTTTATTTTGGTACTCAACTTTATATTTCATTTTAATGTTCGGTGCCATATCACGTCAATTTCTGGATAGAATATTCTTTTATAAAAATATTGAAAACAATATTTGTGTGTGGTATTTAATAAAATGTTTAAATACTTAATAGATCCATAATATATAGTTACGGGCTGACCGAGCCCGAGCTCGGTCTGTTTTTTATAAAATTATAAAAAACTAAAAAAAGTACATCAGTAAAGTACGAACACTCGAGGGGCGCGAATTTGATTTGTATAGAAGAAATAGGAAAATATTTAAAATTTGAAAGAAATTATAACGAGACAACTTGCTCCTCAATGGAAACATCAATAAAGACACCAAAATAAGAAATAACAGTCCAGGGAGAGCTTTGAGGAATAGCAACATTACTGGGTGGATACTTGGAGGAGACAGTGAGTGCCTCATAAGAAAACTTTAACCATAAAACGGGGGGGAGATATACGTAAGAGAGTTGCCCAGGAAATGCGTCAGCCTGGAGACAATTAAAAATTATTATTTTCTATAAAATTAATTAATAATTAGTATTTTAATAATAGAATTTAAATAATAGGTATTTTTCTACTAATTGGTCTTGTTGACATTATTAAATTAAATACATTGTAAGTAATTATTGATATAAAAAATTAAATTTACAAAATTGCGCATTAATTAAAATTTAATATTCGTGGAGAGTTAAATCTGTGGGTCCAGGGTAAAGAGAGGGAGGGTTTGACCAGGAAGCAAGCCCACTAGGCTTTGAACATTATAAAACCTTTAAAACGAGAATTGGAAAAAACTAAAAAAGTACACCAGTAAAGTACTAGTACTCGAGGTTTTCCGAAGACGAGACCTAGTGCAATTTGTTTTCTATACCGGGACCAGGAACGATTTAAAACTTGAAAGAAAAGGTTAAAGGGAATTTCAAGAAAATTAGAAAAACCTAAAAAAAAGTACACCAGTAAGGTACTAGTACTCGAGAGGCCAAATTTTATTTATATAGAAGAAATAAGAAAATATTTAAAATTTGAAAAAAATCGTTAGAGCCGTTTTCGAGAACTGATATGCATATATATAAAAACAAACAAATAAACGTACATTGCTCGTTTAATAGTATAAGATAAGATAAGATAAGATTTAATGTTTACTGAGTATCTCTTAAGCTCGAGTTATAGAGTTTTTAAAAAGTTGACTAGAAAATTGAAAAGTCGACTTTCAGAAATGATTAATCGATTCCGAGAATCGAAAAATATCAAGTTGATTCCAAAATCGAAAATCGACTTTTCGAGCGCCTTTTCCATCCCTAATAAGGAGAATATTTGCAATAAATTGATATATATATCAAATTTTATTTTTCCTATATGAAATATTTTAATATACAATAATATACTCACTCTTGCGGCGTAATGATCGGGTTTCTCATCCTGTCCGGGGCCACGATAGGAAGCGGCGGTGAGTACAGCACCGACCAGAATAAAAAGGAAACCGAAGGCCGGTAATGCCACCTGACAATTGGCAGCGACGACGACACCGGCAACCATCAGACCACCTTCAATTTTCTCGACACGTACTCGAGAAATAGGCGCAGGACACCTCGCTTTCGTACTTCCTGTTACTGTTCCTTTTTTTGAAGCGGATACTAACGCAGGTGAAGTGTTTTCTAATTGGTCGTAGCCCCCCGACGGTGTACTTGCCTCCACCGCGCCGCTCCGAGACCTGGAACATCAAAAAATACACCAAATTAGTGATAATAAATTTTTTTTAAGATCATCTGACCTTAATCGACCAATTGGCAATTTCAAGCTACTTAAAAGGGAGCAAGCGGGGGGGGGGGGGGGGATTTTTTGGCTCGGATTCATCTAACCTTGACATAGAGAGAGAGATGCTTTTGTTTCGACATTGAGATTATTTGTATACATCGTTAAATAATCAATGGTAGTATAAACATGTTTATACTTTTCCTTTCGATGGTTTTTTTGTTTTCTTTCTCTTCGTTTTAAGTAGCAACATAAAAATTTTAAATAAATAAAACATCTCGAAATGTTTTGTGAGATCAATCCTTAAACAAGGTCAAATAAAAAAAATAATAATAATAAACGAAATAAAATCCACGCTGTTAAGAGTTACATTAGTCTAATAGATATGTTGAAAAATTACATCCTATGAAAAGTAATTATTAAAAAAAAAATCTTTATTATTAGACAAAAAGTTTAGTTTAATTTATTTAACAAGACATGTGAGTGTTTTTTATTGATGAGGCCAAACATCCCATGGCCCCTGGGAATCGAACCCAGGATCTCCGCCTTTCCGGGGCATAGGCGTGCTATCCATTGCACCAGGCCACCGGACCCTCGACCTGCACCAATAAAACTCACTTCCCCTTATATGCAGTTAGTCGCGCAGAGTTGCTAACTCGTAACGAAAACGTGAAAAACTTTAAAGAAAAATTTTCCACTTATGCGCCGCTTGGTTAACCAGTAGAGGGACAGATATCTGGATAGTATTCAAAATCCGGTCCGGTGGCCTGGTGCAATGGATAGCACGCCTATGCCCCGGAAAGGCGGAGATCCTGGGTTCGATTCCCAGGGGCCATGGGATGTTTGGCCTCATCAATAAAAAAACACTCACATGTCTTGTTAAATATATCTATGACTCAGTTAAAGTCCGAATCGAGGTATTTTGAATACTATTATCTTATTCAAATAATAGATCTCGAAAAATATTTAGTTAAAAAGTTTAGTAATGAGAAAATCTTTCGCACATGTATCAATTCACAAATGTCAATTTTTTTTTGACAAAAAACAAAACTGGAAGAATTAGCATGCTTTAAGGGTTGTTGTTGTTATTTAAAACACTAATTAATTATACCTAACAAATATTTTTTTTTTATTAAAAAAACATTCACACTTTTTTTCTCATTCAAATTCACACAATCTTTTCGGCAACTTAGGCCATATAAGACTTTTAACGATACTCAGTATGTTTAAATATATCTATTGGGGGTCCAGGCATTTCTATTTAAGCCATTTGGTATCCAAATGGCCTAAATAAAATCATCGGACTGCCTGGGGTCCGAACCCGCGACTTTTGGTATACGAGGTTAGAACGCTAACCCCTAAAACCCGAGGGCAAATAAAATTTTATTTAAAAACTGATCATAAACAATTGCATATTCATGTTTTTGAAAGACGCCTACTAGTTAGGCAGCCCAATTACCTCATCACTGCATATCGTCTGCTTGCAACACGTAGTGAATTATCTCAAAATAAAAAGAAAAATCTGGTGTGACTGGCGCACAGCACACAACTTTCTCTTACCTTCGGTAATCGAAAGTTGTGTACTGTGCTTGTCACACCAGATTTTTTGTGTCGACATGTATTTATTTTCCGACAGTAGGGTACAATTGAATTCAAGATGTAAAATTTATAAGTATGGGAAAATATTTATATTTTGTTACCATGGCAACCATTTCTCCTATCTTTTCTATGGAGTACAAGAGTAAAGTGGTCTTCAGAAGATTTCAATCACAAAATGAGAATATACATTTTATAGAGAATCTAAAAAATAATTGATTTTTGAATTTTAAAAAAATCGTTGGAGCAAATTTTGAGAAAATCGAAAAAAACTGAAAAAGTGAATCAGTAAAGTACTAGTACTTTTTGGTCGATTTTGTTCAAAAGCTTCGTGTCACGTCCCATGGGGGTGCCTAACTTAAATATAAAATTTCAACCTCCTGGCTCTTTTCGTTCTTGAGATATTTTGTTCACAGACACACACACAGACACACAGACAGACACACACACACACAGACAGACCATGTCGCGAAAACCACTTTTTTGGATTCAGGGGACCTCAAAACGTGAAGATCCATCAAAATCTCGACATCGAATTTTTTGACATGAATCCAATACTTTCTCTCTATATATATATTACATATATACATAGGTAAGAGAAAGTAAAAAGATTTAAATTCGGTTACCATGGCAACCATTTTTCCTATCTTTCCTATGAAGCACAAGAGTAAAGTGGTCTTCAGAAGATTTCAACGGCAAAATGAGAATATACATTTTAAAGAGCATCTAAAAAAATAGTTGATTTATGAATTTAAAAAAAAATCCTTGGAGGTAATTTTGAGAAAATCGAAAAAAACTGAAAAAGTACATCAGTAAAGTACTAGTACTTTTTGGCCGATTTTGTTCGAAAGCTTATTTTGAGCGTCTGGGAAGGTACCTAAGTTAAATATAAAATTTCAATCCGGTAGCTCAATTCCTTCATGCTAAAAATCTGTCCACACACACACGCACACACACACACAGACCAATATGCGGGACCCACTTTTTTGGACTCAGGGGACCTCAAAACATGTATATCCATCAAAATCTCGACATCGAATTTTTGACATGATCGCAATACTTTCTCGCTCTATATATTAACATATGTAGAGGTAAGAGAAAGTAAAAATTAAACACATTTATTTTACTTCTCTTGTTAATCCTTTAAAATTTGGTGAATAATTGGTGATACCACTTTTCAATAACATTTATCGAGAACCACAAATCCACAAATAATCCTTCAAAGAGCCGCATGTGGCTCGCGAGCCGCAGGTTGGCCACCCCTGTATTATATATAGTCTTAAATTTGATCAGAAATTAATCATATATTTAAAAAAATAAAAAAAAAAAAAATATTTAAAATGTAAATAGAGGTTTTGAAAAGATATAGTACTGTCACAACGAAAAAACGCATAATACGCCATTTAGGAACATTGCTATACCCTGTTATATTAATAATTAAAAAAAAAAAATATTTAACCATCGAGGTAATACCCCTCGCAAGTTGTGGGGAGATTTTTTCAAGTCTCTCTTATATACAGAAGGCCGAATGTGTTCCATTAAAGAGATCTTTTTTCAAATGCTCACATAATCCCTCCCCCTTTCTGTTAACTATCATTACGATCTACATTAGGATTAATGTCTACTGATGCGTTTGCGTCTCGCTCTCTCTCCCTAACGGACCTTTTAAATGACGACGTTTTGAAGTACGTATAAAGCAAAAGCACATGCATAATTAAAATGGTTTAATTTAAAATACGTATAGAACGTTCTTTTTTTTTAATTATTAAAGACGAAATAAGAAACGACGAAAAAATATATTTAATGCTTTTTTGGTGGAATTGCCGAGAAGAGATATTTAGAAAAAATTTCAGGGGTCAAAGATAAAATACAAAACAAAATGGAAATAAAAAATTTAAAGATATGATTCGTTATTTGGAATAGACAAATCCTATTCAGTAATGGCCCAGGGGCGGAAAATTTGCATTATTTTCTATAGAGATTAAAACTTGAAAAAATTAAAAATTTTTTTTGATAAATGTATAATAAAAATTTTTCTTGCAAAGTAGATTACTATTTTTTTTTTATTTGAAGATATTTTAACCCCGTCTCTATTTTTTACTTTCTCTTACCTGAATATATGTTAATGAATAGAGAGAAAGTATTGGATTCATGTCAAAAATTCGATGTCGAGATTTTGACGGATATACACGTTTTGAGGTCCCCTGAATCAAAAAATGTGGTTTTCGAGACATGGTCTGTCTGTTGTGTCTGTCTGTGAACAAAATATCTCAAGAACGAAAAGATTTAGGAGGTTGAAATTTTATATTTAAGTTAGGCACCCCCATGGGACGTGACACGAAGTTTTTGAACAAAATCGACCAAAGAGTACTAGTACTTTACTGATGCACTTTTTCAGTTTTTTTTTTTTCGATTTTCTCTAAATTCGCTGTAACGATTTTTTTTTAATTCCAAAAATCAATTATTTTTTTAACAAGACTGTGGTGTTTTTTTGGGGGGGGCAAACTCCCCTGGGCGGGGTGGAAGGCTGGTGCCCTCTTTTGCGGGGAGGGGGGTGTTTTTGCGGGGCCAGAGCCCTCCCTTTTTTTTTTAATTTTATTTTTAGGAAGGGGGTTTATAAATAAGGAAAATTTTTTATATTCTATTTAAAATGTATATTCTCATTTTGCCATTGAAATCTTCTGAAGACCACTTTACTCTTGTACTCCATAGGAATAATAGAAGAAATGGTTGCCATGGTAACAAAATATAAATATTTTCACATTCACTTATAAATTTTACACCTTGAATTCTAATATATCGGCGGAAACTAAATATATGGACTCGAAAAACTGGTGTGACAAGTACAGAACACAACTTTTGATTACCGAAGGTAAGAGAAAGTTGTGTGCTGTGCGCCAATCAAACCAGATTTTTAAAAATCAATTGGTAGCCTAGATAATTATGAAAAATTTCATAACTCAGGGGAATGGACAAAAGGCGAGATTTCATAAAGGAAATTATTGAGGATTTTAAAAAAAATTTTATATTTAGAATTTATTTAATTGTTGAAATTTGATCAATAAAAGAAATGAAATTAGACGGGGGCGGGAGAGGGGGGATGCAAATCCCATTTTTAAAAAAATTTCATTCACTTGACAAAGAATCCAAATTTTTTGTATTAATTACAACTACAACCCTATAAAAATTTTAATACGCGTGCCGCGGCGGGTTCTTTTATGAATGACCATAAATCATAAAGCTGCCAAAAGTAAAAGAATAGATTTGTGTTCAGATATTGAAGAAATTTTAATTAATTTCCTAAAACATTGGATTCATATAATTGACAACGTTTCGATCACCACACGAATAATTCGTCAGAAATAGATGGGTAAATTACGTAAAATTTTATTTTAGAATTTAGTATACTTTATTTCTTCATAGTGAAAATTCACTCAACTGTATTTGAGAAATAACATATCTGATATATTCCCTCCTAGTAAAAAAAAAAAGGTTGCCGTCGCCTGGTTAATATTATAAGAAAATTTATTAAGTTTTTTCAAAGTGAACGGCGATGATATATAAAAATATGGACATATCGAATGTTTATTTTTATTTTTTTATCTCTCCAACTCTCTATTTTATATAAATGACATTAAATATTTAAGACTCAACAACAAAATGATAAATTATTCAACTATCGATTTATAATTTCTAAACAGGAAAGGAAAATATATGTATAGCGAATAAATAATTATTTATTAATTTGCAGAAAAAATTTTAACTTTTTTTTAAAGCCATATCGAATTCGATATATTAGAAGGCATATTTATTTATATCATTTGGTATCCAAATGATTTAAATAAATATTCATTGAACTGTCCGAGATTCGAACCGGCGCCCCATATCTTATCAATATTACATTTGTCAACAACTCCAGGGGGGGGGTTAGTGAAATTTCTGATCAGATTTTTAATCCATTTAGAAAAAATATTGATATATTAAGATTGTTTTGAATAGAGTTGTTTGCAGTAATGAGAAGTATGGCGATTTTTTTGAATCTAAATTCGAACCAGGAGTTTGAATTTGGATTGAAATTCACTAAAAAAAGAAGGATTTAGGATTATCGAAACTAAATCCTTTTCCAAAATGATTTCTGGATTTAAAATGCTTAAAAAAAAATCTGGTGTGACTGGCGCACAGCACACAACTTTCTCTTACCTTCGGTAATCGAAAGTTGTGTACTGTGCTTGTCACACCAGATTTTTTGTGTCGACATGTATTTAGTTCCCGACAGTACGGAACATATGAATTCAGATGTAAAATTTATAAGTATGGGAAAATATTTATATTTTGTTACCATGGCAACCATTTCTCCTATCTTCCCTATGAAATACAAGAGTAAAGTGGTCTTCAGAAGATTTCAATCGCAAAATGAGAATATACATTTTAAAGAGCATCTAAAAATGATTGATTTTTGAATTTAAAAAAAAATCGTTGGAGCAAATTTTGAGAAAATCGAAAAAAACTGAAAAAGTAAATCAGTAAAGTACTAGTACTCTTTGGCCGATTTTGATTAAAAGCTTATTTTTCCGGTCCAGGAGGATGTTTAACTTAAATATAAAATTTCAGCCTCATAGCTCAATTCCTTCATGCTTAAAATTGAACACAGACACACCCACACACCCACACACACACCCACACACAGACAGACCATGTCGCGAAAACCACTTTTTTGGATTCAGGGGACCTCAAAACGTGAAGATCCATCAAAATCTCGACATCGAATTTTTGACATGAATCCAATACTTTCTCTCTATATATATATTACATATATACATAGGTAAGAGAAAGTAAAAAACATGATTTAATTATTGTTTCCTAAAACGAATGAATTGTAGAGGGAAAGTTTGCCACTACAAAAATTAAATTGGATACCAATCAATTGAAATAAATAGGAACGGGGTCTAAATGGCCTCAGATGTTGACAAGAGCGGATACAAGGGGAAGGGGGGTAAAGGGTATAATTACCCCCCAATTTCCCGAGATTTGAAAAAAATACTTTTTTTCGAAAAAAAAAATTTATTTTTGAAAAATTAATACTTAAAAATTGGATTTGTATTTATATTCTGGCAAACAAGTACAGATTGCGCCTTTAAATTATCGGAATTAAGAAAAATAGTCTGCTGTGCGACGAGTCATACCAGGATTATCCCCCCCGAGAAAACACCTCTTGGATGTTGAAAAACTTTAAATCAAATAAAAAATAAAAAAAAAAACACTCCAAAAAAAAGTTAGAATAAAAAAAGATTTTAAACCCGAATATTCAGGATCTGGTTTTAGATGTAAGTAGATTCAATTTTTGAAAATATGATCGGATTGGAAATATTGATTTTTTCGTATGCCGAATCGGATCGCGGGATCATTTTATAGAGAATTTGTGTTTGTTTAAATATATTTTTTGCCCTCAAGCTTTGGTGTAGAGGCTAGCGTGCTAACCTCGTATACCAAACGTCGCGGGTTCGGACCCCAGGCAGCCTGATGATTTCTATTTAAGCCACTTGGATACCAAATGGCTTAAATAAGAATGCCTGGACCCCAAATATGTGTTATATTAATCTCTACAACGGTTATCGTCAAAGTCTTAAATGGCCTAAGTTGCCGAAAAGACTGTGTGAATGTGTGTGTGAGTGTGAGTGTGAATGAGAAAAAAGTGTGAGTGTTAGGCAATAAAATGAATTTTTGTTACTAAAATTTATCTTTTTTATTTATTTGGGTCGGGATGCGAACCCTTAGCTCTCTACCAAGGGCTGCCGAAAATACTTTTTAAAAAATTTATTTAAGGTTTTTTTTTCGGAATCGGAGGCCATTTAGTTCCTTATTTATTCCAATTGATTGGTATCCAATTAATTGATCTTGGCCCGGGACGGGATAGGATCCTTTGACCTTTGGCACCAGAAGCTAATCCTCTAGCTCTGAGCCATAGGTCATGGGTCCAAAAAGATTTAAAATTTAAATTCTAATGCCTACTAATTAATTTTTTATAATTATAGATGATTAACGGTTATGAACATATTTCAGATATATGGACCCTGTTACTTAGATTAGTGTGTCAAGCGCCAAAAAATTAAAAATTGATTTAAGCACGGAATATTGTTTCAAATGCTATAATTAATAGTATTTTTATGAAATATGTCCTAAATAAATTTATATTTAATGTTACTTGTACAATTGACAAAAAAAATTATATATAATTCAATGAAAAATAAAAAACTTTTAATGTTAATTTCCCCAAAACTCGGTAGCTGGCGCTTGACACACTTATGCATAACAGGGTCTATATTTATATATATATATATATATATCAATATTATCTTTGATGTCCAAGTATTAAATTTTCAAATTAAATGGATTATGATGCCCCCGGGCCTTGGTGTAGGGGTTAGCGTGCTGGCTCTTATACCAAGGGTCGCGGGCTCGCATCCTGTCTCAGGTAACAAAATTTATTGAAAATGAATTTGCCACAATAAATAGAGATATGGTCTAAATGCCGAAAAATACCTTAATTAAATTAAAATAAAAAAAAAAAGGATTATGAGGGTTGAATTTTTTTTTTAAATGAATAAATTCAAAAATAAGAAACTTTTATCCCCTTCCCGCCCTTGGATGTTAGTTACGCCATTCATTGCATGCCATTATAGATTATTGTTATCATATGAATAGATATTTATTATAATTTAATGATAACTTCTTATATAGCATTGAGAAGAAGCAAAATAAATATTTATATAACTATAAATTTCATTTATATAGAGTCAATATTTAATTCAGATGTTAATTCTTTAGAGCTAATTTTAAAATGATATTTTAAATATTTATTTTTCACGGTGACCTAAAAAAAAAAATTTTTTTGTCATACGGCGATCAAGACAAAATTTATTTTAATATAAAATAATTTCAAAATAAATATTTATTTTTATTAGATAAACATTCATTTGCATTTATTGATAAAATGGCTGCATGTGATTTAGAGAGATTAAGATCAAATTGTTATAGTATATGCAAGGAGAGGATGGTGGGGAGGGAGGGGGGGGGATTTGAATCAGGGCAAGCAAATTGCTGCATTCAACACTTGGGTGTCATGAAGACAAATAGATTCTATCCGCAACGTTTTGGCGCGTTTATTGGCGCAGTCGGGGATCGATCCCCGAATGTTACGCACCGGGAGAAGAAGAAAGAGAATGGTGGGGTGGGGGAGGGCACGCGGGAGGTGGGGGGGGGGACTAAAGAAAGGACCAGATCCCTGCACATTTCAAGCTCTTCTTAATCAAAGGAAATTCTTTTCAACAAAAGTATTCTCTTCACAAAATTTAAAGTTTATAAGAGAGAGAGAAAAAAAGAGGGCGTGGAAATGATCAGTGTAAAAGAAATATAATTAAAAAAAAATGCTTTTATTTAAATTGAACTAAAAAGAGAGAAATAATTTTATTTTTTTTTTTTTATTAAATTTTATTTTGGTTGTTCAAATGGTTTAAGGTTAAGGTGCGCGTCTCGGAGTGCTAATTTTGGGAGATTACGGCCACAATTTTGAAGCTATCGACCTCAATTTTTTTTTTAATTAAAGCTATTTAAAATATCTACATCTTATAGAACCCCTTTTTTTTGATTTTCGAAAAAATAATTTTTTTTTTTTTAGATTAATCGCATTAAATAAAAGATATTTTTAAAAAAAGGAGCTCTATATCTTATAGATAATTAAATTAGTAATCATTGTGCTAAAA